>CAKAOI010039317.1:0-20936 GCA_916701655.1 Sebastiscus albofasciatus
CTCTAGATTTCAGCTGCTTGGCAGTAATGTTAGCTGACCAGACCAAGGTCTCTCCATGAATCAATGCTGATCCTAGTGTTGGCTTTTCCCGCCTCAGCCTCCCGACCGCGGCCGGAGGGAACAGGGGAGACGGCGGAGTTTTGGTCGGAGACGATAATGTTTCTCTCTGCGGAGCCCCGTCACTTCACAAGACACGGGAAACCTCTGTTGGTCTGGAGGAGCTGCAGCAGTTATTTCTGCACAAACGTCCACTGAACATTCACTAGATATTCTCAGAGCTAAACTAACTCTTCTGCAGTGTGGAGTGAGCAGCATGCACATGAGAGGTGGAGCGAAAGAGCGAGAAGGAGCGCTGTGTGTGAGTGAAGACAAGCAGGCAGAGGAGCAGAGCACAGCAGAGACTCTGGTCCTGGAGACCAAAGCTACGGTCTCCCCCGCGTCCTCCGACCGTGGCCAACACTGTTTAACAAACGGGCTTCACTAGATACAACCAAGAGGTTTTGGTGCTTTCGCGTAGTTTGTGTTGGAGTCTTGTCTGAACAGCGTAGACACACGCGAGCGCGCATGGGACAATGACCATGATTTATATGTGTAAGAAGTTACAAACAGTCTCTTACTTTTGTTCTCCTGTTCACTTGTCTTCAACTTTGTTCCTCATCTCTTTTCAGTCAAAATCCCCCTACCTTTCCCTCCGAAAAAAACCCCAGAAAACCCTGACAGACAATTCAATGTCCAAACAAAATAAAACAAAGTAAGACATTGCCAAGGACAAGACGGGCCCCACGGTGTCAGCCAGCCTAACAGACTGTCTCGCTACAGCCTCAATCTCCTCCATTGATTTGCTGACAGGGGATCTTTAGCCCCGAGTAAAAACGATCCATTCCGGACAACACTTTCTGTCAGCACCATGCGTTTTGAAATACCATATTAAACATTTACGACTGGGCAAGAGTTATTACAACCACAATTCTATTAATCTAATTCATCGCTTAATACATCACTTGGTTTATCCATTTGGCTCTGCTGTCACATTATCTGTACAGACAGACTCTCATTGTGGCTTTTAAAAAAAACATCCATTTATATATTCAAAAAAGAACATCATGACTAATACTATTTGATAACAGATAATTCAACAGGCAGTTGAAGTGTCAGGCAAGGCATTAAAGCTGAGGGAGGCAGTTTATTTTTGGCGTTATTGTGCAAAAAATTCAATAATAACCTTTCAGCATATTGTAATTCTAGTGGAATCCCAGGGTAGGTAGTTCTCTGGAAAACAAAAACAAAACACTGCCAGAAATTGGAAAATACAGCCCTCATTCAGCAGCTCTTCCCTCTATGTCCTAAGCCCCTCCCACCAGACGAGCGGGGGCACGTGCACGCGCTTCATACAGTAACCTGTATGAGTACCAGTCATTCATTTCAATCAGCATCCTTCATATAGTAACCTGTTGATTTATTCGTCATGTAAGTTACGGCACTTCCAGAGTTATTTAAACCCAAACCGCCAACGTATCCTAAACCTAAGTCTAGTAGTTTGTTGCCTAAGCCTAACCAAGTCGATCTATTCTTAAACCTAACCAAGCCGGTTTATTTTGAAAAGACTTGACCGGAAATTGATACGTGCGTCACTTGTTGCTAGACTGTAAAGAAGAATCCATATCCTTTCATGTATTTTCTACCTCAGTTTATGTTGCTTGAATATCTATGCCTTGGTTTATATCATTACCCATCCTTTTGCTAAGTCCCATCCTTTGGTGCATTTCTATTGGCTGAGTAGCCTGTCAATCAATCCTCCGTAGCAGAGGTAAATCGTCTCCTTTCTCTGTTGCTCCAGAGAGTTGCGTGACAAGTGAGCTGTTACGGTAGTTGAGCTACGTAATTAGTACTGCACAGTTTGGACATTTTGGACATTGAGAGCCTGTGTGCGTCTGTTGAGAAGTAAGTTTCCTTTTGCTGTTTGAAGATGTGTCTTAAGTTGTTACACGAGGGATGCATAATTGTTAGCCATACTCGTTAGCAGAGTTAGCTCTGTATCGACTGTTCATGTGTCATGCAATGTGTAGCAATGCTGTACGTAGTGTTACGGAGAGAAATGGTGATGTTTAGAAGCCAAGAGGGCGGTGCCTAGTAGAGCCATGTGTTCATAAGAGATAGTGCATATTACTGAATGTTATTTTTATTAGCTACAAAGTTGTTTCTCATGTTATTTGATAGCACTGTGTAAGAGTATTAAGGAATACAGTATATTCTGTATATGTTAGTAATGTTAGTTATATGGTCAAATTATATACGTAATGCTGTATTCTGTGGAGTAAGGCTGCAGTGTTGTGTTGTATGTAATGCTTCACATATAATTGATATTCATTTAAGTCCTTTATTTCTATGGTTACAGAACCACACACAAACGGACACTATACTTCCTGTCTGAAGAATAAATGGTGCACAGTGCGTGAAGTTTACAATAAAGTTCACTGAAGACAAATCCCTCTCAAGAGCATTTTTACTGATGTCCCACGGTGATTACCCTATCCTACCAGCAAACTAGTAGTAAAGAGCAGATCGTCTTGTCCGATTTAACATAGACATTCCTAGGAAAAGCATGGAAAATACGTAGTTGACAGTCGTGCTGAGCGTCACAAAAAAGGGAAATTCGTGTCTATGTACACGAATCAAATAGATTAAATTTCGTAACTATTTCACAAACTGCCGTGAGAGTGCGTTGGTATTTCTAGAACAGCCAATAGGAACGTTGTCTCTCTGAAATCACTTGTGATTGGCCAAAGTCTCCTGTCTGGATTATCTAAAGCCTGAAAACAAAGCCATGAGGAGGAGCAGAAGTCTAGTTTTCTCTCAGAACACTTGAATTACAATACGCTGAAAAGGTTATTACGGGATTTTTACCCAATGACACCAAAAATATACTGCCTACCCCAACTTTATGGAATTAAAATGTGGGCAAATTATGGAAGAAAAGGCCATTTAGAGCCAGCAGTTGTCTCCACAGTAAAGAGGAGATGATACATGAACAGTGACATTGAAAGCAAAATATCCTCCGAGCATCTGAGCATTGAGCTTAAATGAAGTCCCCACTACAAAGTGAAGCATCAGTCTTTCAACATTAGATGAAAGAAAGACAAAGGCATGGGATGCACTATCAGAGATGTCGTCATGTTTCCCAACACCAGCATGTAATTGAGTAGAGAAGCTGCATTGGAGAGTACATCCTGTGGACAGTAACAAACCTACACATGTGCTGCATTCAAAAGGCTGCTATTTAAAGGGAAGAATTAAATGAAAACACAAGTCATATTTTTCTGCTTCTAATTAATTATCGTGGCCATGAGATGTTTATGTCATCAGCCTTATACTCATAATGTCACCCGGTAATTAAGTAATCTGTGGTAACAGCAATTTCTCCATTAAGTTTTCATTTCCATTTCCATTTCCCCAATCCGCCCGTCAGACGGCGATTGGCCACTGGGCTCTTCCCTCTTCGCTCGCCGCTACTGAGGGAATCTGTCTGGCACCTTCCCTGCTTGTGGGTGAGGTTTCAGCCATGGATGAGGAGAGGTTTCCGGTTTCTCTGTATCTTCAGCGACACGCCCCCAGCGTCTCAGAGCAGAGAACACTAATGATTTTTACATGATTTTGAAAGCTAATTTTACTATACTTGGTGATTTTTTTAATCATTCAAATTTGGCTGGGTGGTTAGTAACACATTTTTCTGTGCTGTGACAAACCCAGAATACATATTTATTTTTGCTTTACACGGACTTTAACGAAGGATGGTGCTCCAGAGAAAAAAAGGCTAATTCATAGCTTGTCAGAGAAGCTTCACATGTGTGTTATTGGGAGGGGATAGTACCTGGTCAAGAACAGGCTTTCAGGATTTTAACCATCTTTCTGAGAGGGTTACCAAACATGAAAGCAGCTGTGCAAAGTGGTAAAATTGGGCAAAACATAGCTACCCAAATTGACAGTGCATACAAACAGGGAAACAGGAAATTGAGGAGAACAGGTTAGGGATGCACCGATACTGATACCAGATATTAGGCTGATACTGACTCAAATAGCTAGGTCGGATATCGGTGACAATGGGGCCGATCTAATAAATTAAATTTCATGTTTATATACTATATACATTATATACTGGAATTTTCAATCCTGTTTAATTTTGGACCAATTTGTTTCTGTATTAAAAAGGTTTACACCTGAGTGTAATTCCTGTTAATTTTGAAGATTTCTTTGCCAAGTCGTTGGTGTACAATTTATTATTTTAATGATAAATAACAATTCACTTAATTTCTATCTATGTATTTATTTGTTCCATTTTATGTTACAAAATTAGATAAGCAATGTTTAAGTCATTTCTGCCAGATGTTGTCTTACACCTAAAATAATGATCCCAGTCACTTCCACACAGTGAGGCTTACAGCTGATTAATTAATCACTGGTATCGGATCGGTGCATCCTTAGAACAGGTATGCACAGTCCGATTATCACCTGTGTTAAATTGTGTGGAAAATGTATATTAGTGCATTAGGCAAGATTGTAGAATTGTATAATTGTTTTTGTTTTGCACCATTTCCTTCCTACCTAAAAACGACACTGCCCACGTGGAGTACAAATAAAACTACAAGATGTAAACAAGATGAAACATTGGACTAAAATGAATGATTTAACACAAAACACCTGCTAATGTTGGGAAGCTGCCTTTGGAAAATGGAGGGAAGCTGTCTTTTCACACTGATAGCCCGGACACACCAGGAGCGTGTGGCGGCTGCGTTACCTGTTGTTTTTTATTTCGGTGTTTGTGTTAACAGGTTAGAGCAGCCACACTGCCTGCGTCTCAGCTGCGTCTCTTCTAGAGATTCGAGGTCTTGCCTCTCACAGCAGCAACAGACAGTGAAGGTGATCTATTGACTGTACATTAACATCATACCAGCAAGATTACTACAGTTTCGATCTATCTGTAGATAATGTTACAGAGATGAAAAAAAGTAAAGACTTATTTTTAAATCAACACTTCCTGCTTTCATTTCAAAAGAAAGGCCCTCAAGTGTTTTTTCTGTGGACAGAATTCCTTCATTTGTTAACACGAGGCTTGTATTCTGAAATATGTGTCGGAAAGTGTTCTAGAGCATGCAGTGACTTGGAGAGCTCCATGAATGAATAAAGTACCGAGTTTTAATAGTGGATTATTACTGTTATTTACAAATTACCACACGTTTCTTAACCTTTCTCTGTCTAAAATAAATATCAATGATATTTATAATGAAATGAAATGGCCATTTTAAAGGCAAACTCTATGTAGAAAGAAAGGGCTGACAGCAGCAGCAGAAACGCAGCAGACACACAGCTGAAATGCAGCTGGTGTGAACACCCGACGCGTGAATCACGCGGCCACCACACGCTCCTGACATTCCTGGTGTGTCTGGGGCTTGAGACTCAAAACTTACCATGAACTTCAGCTGTTTCTCAAACATCTATGAAAGAAGTGCACATTTTTCAAGTTGAGACACTCTACACTTGCTCAATTTATGCTACCTAGACGGGACACCATCCGCATCTTTCCATTAACTGCATATATGCAGTTGTGCTGCCTCTAAAAATCCTGTTCAGACTATTTTCCCAGTGACGGGGCAGAAGGTAATACAATATCAGAGATGCAGTCATTAATTGGTACGAGAAAGCAGAGGTGCAAAGCGCAAATAAAATTAAATAATCTCTCAAACTAGGGAGGATGGATCTCGGCTGTCACTGTCTTCATCCTCCGCTTCATTCGTCCAGTTGTCTCCCTCCTGAAACTCTCAGCCAATTAGAGATAGTTGTGAGACGCTGTCCGTCTGTCAGCCGCCAAAAGCTTTCCAAGTATCCCCCAGGACCGACTCTGTGAGCGCGATGTGTGTATCTGTGTGTGTGCATGCCCCGGTGTCATCATCTGCTCCCTGACTTAACCACCTCTCACTCTTTCCCAACGAGAACTCAAGATAGCACTACATAATACTACTCCCACGTGTGCACAAATCACAAAGATACACACAGAGGAGAAGACACACACTCAGACGCACACACAAAGCCAGTGGCGGGCTGAGCTGTCTCTCATTTTTCCACCCACCTCTCGCTCTCGGAGACAAGCGAAGTTAAGTCCAAATATAGTGCGGCTGACAGCACCCTTCATTGCAACCTGCTGTATGACCAGCTTGACAAACGCTGTCAAGTCACTCCGAGGCCAAACAGACAGCGCTGACATGTATTTGTGTGAAAAATGTGCAAAAATAAGATGTAAATACACAAGCAAAGCATTGTCTTCTATAAAACAGCAGATTTGGGGTTAAAAGGATAATATATTCTACTTGTTTTTTTATCGAAGATGATACGTATCTGATTAAAACGAAGATGCCTCGAGGCAGGGAGAAGTGCGAGGCGTCAGGTTCGTGTAAGGCAGCAGCATGAATTCATCAAGACAGATGGGAGTCGTTCTATGATGAATGACAAGGACGCACACAAAAAAATATTCTCCATGTTTCCATCAGGGAAACGCTGTTGGCATCAGTGTCATTATCTGTGACGGCTTGACAAGCTGCCTATCACCCCATGGTTCCCAAAGGGACACCGTGATGTGACACAAAAGATGTGTACTCACAACAGATAACTCTGTCCACCTGTAAGTGTGTTCATGGTAGAGATTAAAATTACTTTCTATTTTTAGAACTGTCAGATATGTTTATGTGTGCAGTTAATATAACAACAAATAGCTATTGATAGCCTGTTTTCCAAAGTAACCTATAAAAGTAAAATCTATGACGGAATGCATTAGCCTACAATTTTCACCAAAGAATAAAAACTAAAAGGTGACCCACACCAAAAGATGAGATGTGAGAGACCCGACACATAATGACATGTAATGTTAAATTTAGCAATTTTGTTCCTATAGAGTGCTCCAGGGATGACATATTTTTGTAGGCAGTTAGCATCGCCCTGGATCCCTCCACAAAAAACCAATGGGATTGTTCCATTGGGTTTTGGATTATGGCAGAAAATAATCTCTGTGGCAAACAAACGTTTATATTTGCATGTTTTGTTCAAGAAGATAATCTCCATAAATGAACACCACTTTTATGATTTTTGAAGTGTACACACAATCGCCAGAAGTAAAAGCTAACGTTAGGCTATAAACGAACTACACCACGGTCACATGAGCGCGAGTAAACACAACGAGGCTGTGAAGGAGGACGAGTCGGCGTGATGACGTTTAGTAGTCTTATTTAGTCACTTGTTAGCAAAAGCCTTTTTTAAGACATGTAAAAGCTTCAAAATTCACGAGTGGGGTATTTATTTATGTATTTTATATTGTAGAATAAAACGTTAAAATCTCTTTAGCTTGTGTTAACCACAGACCTTTTTTCAGGCATCTAACCAAAAAACCCATCGACTTTGAGACGAGGGAACCCGAAGTGCTAAAATGCTAACTCATTTCCGGGTTTTAGGGCTCATTCCTATAGCACTCTACAGTGTGTGGTGAGCCGCAGAATCAATTCATGAACAACAAGAGTTCTGACAAAAAATACGAAAATCTCGCAAAATATCACCATTAAAAGTGACTTCAGTGTTAAAAAACATGGCGGGCCAGGCAGGTAGAATTAGCGTTGTTAGTTTTTGCACTATTTTGTACTGAAAATGTATGAAGGATGGATGGATGAAGTTCTGGAGACACGTTAAATAAACACTCACTTTGTTGCCTCAAATAAACAAGTTGGTCCTCCATCTCTGAGCTCCATCTTACTACTAATTTATGCTTCACGTTTTGCATTAGCTCATGCATTAGCTGCCATGACGGCAATGGTTGTCCTTCCTTCTTCAGTCAGCTTGGTTCACAGTTGGCTATCGTTCTTTCCCACGTGACTGCGTCATCGGCTGTCCTCGCTCGGGGTTCCCAAAACACAACAGGATATCCGATCATAATTATGTAGAATATTTTGATTTGAAATCAGTGCGGCCAAGATGAACTTCCAAGTCAGTCGGGGATGTAAAAAACACACTTAACATACCTCACACCACAGGAATATCTGAAAAAGATAATCTTTTTGAACCATCAAAAAAATCAGGGCTTTGCGGACGATTGTCAGGAGGGTGGGGCGGGGGCCCCAAAATCAGCTTAATTCTCGTGTGGTGTGTGCCTGGCATAAACAATTATGAGAAAAATGGGAGAATGGACAAATGCATTGATCAACAATGTTTCAGTGCAAAGTCTTGGTCAGTATCCTCTGTCCCAAATGATTTCTTCTTTTCTCTGCTTGAACTGTTGCACTGATCAGCAGCACGTAGCGTTTCAGTAATATTATGTATCTGACAGTAATTTTAGCTGATGTTATTTTTTTTTGAAGAAAGAACAGTAACAAGTTCATGGACTGAATGCATTCACAATCCTACTGAAAATTAAACAAGAAGCGGCAAAAAAAAGAACCACTAAAACTACTTTTTATACAAATGTAAGCTGATGCTAACGTAACATGATCAAATGCTGTGAATAACAAACAACACATTCTCACTCCCAACTCATCAAATACCGCCACAAGGTCAGCGCCCCTCGGCATCGAAAACCGCCGCAAGGGGTAACCCTCTTGCGTTACTTTTGGACGGACCAGGGACGGCGTGTCAATATATGCTCGTTACATGCATAGTGTCCTTTCAAAATAAACTTTAATAAACTTCCTTTTTTCACAGGAAGTTAGGTTTAGGCAACACAACCACTTAGTTGGGGTTAGGAAACGGTCGTGGTTGATGTTAACTTGACTGATTCACAAGAATTACGGAGCTGATGACACTAACAGGTCACGTGACCAGTGAATCACGGGACTGATGATTCCGACGAGTCAAGTGAAAGACAGACAAAATAAGTCAATGTTTCACACGGGACACAAACAACAGACTGCTGGTTAAACCGCCGCCCCTCATGCCCACCCTGAGCAGACTCTCATGCTATTAATACTACGTCACCTGCTCCGACTGTCGAATAACGCCGCGGGTGGGTTTACAATGGAGTTATTTGAAAGCCTGGTTCGTCACATACTGTTGCTAAAGGGTGCCTCCGTGCGTTGGTTTCCAATGCAGAGGGGCACTTACCAAACGGCGGTATTTGACAAGTTGAGAGTGAGAACAGGTTGAAACAGCAGGAGGAAATGAAAGGACTTCCACTCAGTGTGTGAAATGCAGATGGAGAGGGAGAGAAGGAGCTGCAGAGTCAGGAGCTGACTACTACTCCCCTCCACTGCGAGCACGTCGAACAGCGACGCTGGCTAATTACCAAACCGACGGAGAGAAATTTCCCCGCTGAGGCATTTGAGCAGTGCCACAAAAAAACATTTCTCTCGGTAGAGTGTAGACGCTGTGACGGCTTGACAAAACATCTCAGGGAGCAGCGCTGGTTTGTGAACATGCTACACAGAGCTCCACCAAGAGAAAGAGAAAGTAAATCACTTAGCATTACTTCCTTCGCTCTTAATCTGACAGGTGTCAGCCATGTGAAAGGAATGGGAGGGAGACTTTGGAGCGCTCTCGGAGCGCCTTGTGTTTTCTTTCTCTCTTCAGTGGTGCGATCCGGACTTCTACGAGAAGCAATAAAGATGTAGGGAGTGGTGTGTGTGTTTGTGTGTGTGTTTGCCTGTCCGCCTCTCCGTCTATCTGTGGCACGTCTGCAGCAATTTCCTGTGAAGTGTTTTGAGTAGAAAGATGAAAGTGAAGGATAGCTCTCTTGCTCCTCTCCTCCCATCCTGCCTGCTCTCCTTCCTCTCACCCTCCACCCTTCTCTGACAATCTGTCTGAAATAAGGGCTTTCAAAAAAAACACTATAAGAGGAAAGAAAAAGAAAGGAGAGAGAAAATAGGAGAGGAAGATGGAATGAGACTGTCACGAAAAGAGGAAAATGATACACTCACAAGAGCATGAGCAAAAAAAATAAATAAACGGACATATTCTTGAAGCGATGTCAATCAGTGAGTCAGTGAGGTGTTTGGAGAAAACGCAGAGATGGAAGAGGAAGGACAAGAAGCATGCAGGCAAAGAAAGAAAGAAAGGGGAAGAGGAATGGAAGAAAGTTGCCTGTAGTGTCTGCTGTAGCGCTACCCAGACTTGGAAGGAAAAATGTCACAGATTTGTGGACTAAATTCATGGGAGAGGAAGGAAGGATGAAAGAAAGAATGAAATGAATCAAATGAAGGAAGAAAGAAAGGAGACAGGAGAGAATAGTTGAAAAGAGAAGGAGGAAAGAGAAAGAAATGACACATGGGGAAACGACGAAGAAGAAAGATGCAAAAAAGTTCGGTCGGAAGTAGGAGAAGAAAGAAGGCATCAATTAAGAGTGTTAATAAAGCTGCACAACTAAGAACAAAATAACGCTCATGACATCTCTGGAGAACAACGTTGAGTAGAAGTGAAGCAGCCTCAGAACAACAGTAGAAAGCATAGACTGTAAATAAGAAGTGGACGTAGTCACCGTGACGTCACCCATCAGTTGTATGTCATAAATGAGTTTATATGTCATCAAATTTGCTAATTGTTTGACAATGTAATGAACCGAGACTGCGTTTGTTACTTTATAACAGATGGGACAGGTGACAGATGGAACCTTTTGCAGGTTTATTTGGAAAAATAAAAAGTTAAAATGGCAATGTTACAAATAGAAAATGTGCAAACACGTTTTAAAAACAGATGAGCTCCTAGCCGGCGGTATGGTGTGGTGGTGGGCGACGCGGTGTGTTTCTGTGTAACATAACAGCGACTGCCTCTCTCATTCAGCAGCCTTGTTTATGTTCGTTTAACGTTACACTACGTTGTCCTTCACCGTCCCGTCATCTACTGCTTCTTTCTTCCTCTTTTCTTCTTCTGAAAACATCCCTGCTACCGTCGCACCATTTGTTTGAGCTACGGCGACCTGTGACAGTTGCGTCACGGACCGCGCGCCCTTATTTGCAACCGAATAGACCTTGGTCTGACCCACCTCTCGACCTGGGTCGGGAAGCCGAGTCAGTCGACGTGGGTTAACCCTTTCATACACACAATCAACCCTGGTTGATCCCTGGTTGGGTCCTCGGTGTGAAAGGGGTATTAGTTAGGGTTAGGAAACGGTCGTGGTTGATGTTAGCTTCACTGACTAGAGACTCATGGGGCTGACGATACTACCAACTCACGTGACTGACGATACTAACGAGTCACATGACTACCGATTGACTAATAAATCAAGTGAGAAGTAGGGTCATTTTCTCATAGAGTTCTAGAGAGAGGCAAAGTCCCACCCCTTCTGGTGGACCCTATGGGACCTTATTTTGGAAATACATGAACAGTAGTAGTAGTAGGGTAAGAAGCTCAGTCATCCATGAGGGACTCGGAGTAGAGCCGCTGCTCCTTTGCGTCGAAAGGAGCCAGTTGAGGTGGTTCGGGCATCTAGTAAGGATGCCTTCTGGGCGCCTCCCTTGGGAGGTGTTCCAGGCACGACCAGCTGGGAGGAGACCTCGGGGAAGACAGAGGACTAGGTTAGGAGAGATTATATCTCCACTCTGGCCTGGGAACGCCTTGGGATCCCCCAGTCAGAGCTGGTTAATGTGGCCCGGGAAAGGGAAGTTTGGGGTCCCCTGCTGGAGCTGTTGCCCCCGCGACCCGAACCCGGATAAGCGGTTGAAGATGAGATGGATGGATGAAATAATGTTGATGAATTTTGAGGTAAATATTTGGGGGGTAATTTGACAGTAATTCCAAAGACATTTCAGATAGGATACTTTCTAATTATCACCTAATTACCCTGAAACTTGCAGACCTGTAAAATGAAGCGTCACCTAAATGTGTATGTGATGTTTTTATGGGATGAAAGGAGGAATCTGCATGAGAGAGAGAGAGAAACGTCACCCATGTCACGGTCAGTGTGTCTTAAAACCACCAGGTGGAGCTACAGACAACAGAATGAGAAGCCTCTACTGTAAATGGGCGGTGGACCTTGAAGTCATTTCATGTTGAAGCTGAGGATGCTGATTCAAAGCTGTTCTGATAGATATTGATTTGATGCTCATATGTAACTATAAGAGAATATCGCAGTAATTGTTTTTGTCTCTCATGCATTATTTATCAATTTATAGCTTTTGTTATTCATCCAATGGTTTCTTCTTGATCCATGTTTGAGCTGTAGAGGAGTTAGTTGGTTTTTAGAGGCTTATAAAGGATCAGATGAGACCTATTGATCCGCTATTGATCAAACAGCTCAGGGAAGAACTCCCTCATTAGTGTGATGCCACGGAGGAACTACTATCAAATGCACTTCCTCTTGATTGGAGGAAACATCCATACAGACGCTTTGTCCTTAAATCCCCTCCAGTCAAACGGCCACACAGAGTTTCAGAGGAAGTGACGTCTCTCAAAACCGTCGTTTTAACCGCACGCCGCCGCCTCGTTTTGGAAATCTGATTGAGAACAAAGTGTTGGACAAAGAGCCTTGGAGTGTCACTGCGACGCCTCACGAGTCAAGGACGCGCTTTCAAGCTTCTTTTTTCTGCAGGAGCACATTAAAGAGTCAGTCAGTTGTCCATCAACGCTGATAAAACCCTGCTCTTATCTGCCCTATGTAAATCACCCTGCGTCCTTCAAGGCTGCACAGACAGAGGAGGAATCACAATGTTTCATCTGTTTGCACATTGAAGGATTTTAAACGTGGGTTTTTTTTCCTCCTCGCCAACCTGAATTAATACGGGAAGGAAGATGCTTTTGGAATATGAGACCAGAAAATGCTCTGAGATGTCCCTTAAGAGACATCAAGAAAACAACCACCTGGAACAGCACACATGCTTTAATCTGGCTGGCGTCCCTCCGAGGCTTTGCCCTGACCTCCACCTGTCATTGACCATGTGATGGACAACCTCGCCGTCTTTACCCCCCTCGCCCTGAACCCGGTGACCTATCGCAGCCGGATCGCCACCGCGCAGAGGTTAAGCTTCCTCCAAGACCCCCTCATCGCCCCGGGGCCCTCCCTTCTCATTCGTCCTCGGCCACTTCCTGTACATGTGCGTAGTTGTTTGTAGCCATGACGACAGAATCCATGGCAACACGGATCCCCATGGTTCTAAATAATAAAGGTGGATGGATGAAGGAGGAGGAGGGGGGTGGAGAGAGGAAGGGCTCTGTGGCTATTTTAGCAAGTGTCTCAGTGGAGAGTAATTGAGGAGGGCCCTTGTTAACAAGAGACGGGGTCTGCTTAACAGGCGAAGCTTCCAAGGGCAACACACAGCCAGCTCCTCTTTGTGCTTATAAGGAGGCATACATATATATACATATATAGTCCGGGATACAGATTAATCACGGTATAAAACTAAGACTAATCAGGGAATGTGTGTCTGTGGATGTCGTGCATAGGAGTGACGAGGAGTTCAGCAGATAGGCAGCAACGTAGACCGTCGAGGACAGATAAGAAAAACAGTCTGTGTGTAATGCGACGGTGTTTTTCCTGCATGCAGGTGTGTTTTGGAGAGATTAACATCCCCGCCTCTCTTTTCCTCTGATCCCCAACCTCTCTCTCTCTCTCTGTGTGTGTGTGTGTGTGTGTGTGTGTATGTGTGCTTTAAAGCTGCAGTGCTACCTGAGCAGATTATATACCGTCTCTTTGCTGTTTACTCATGTTTTATTGAGACAACCACGGTTTCCTATTCAGTCCGCCCAGTAGCTCTCGACGAGGGAAACAAAGCCCGACGCCACACTGAGTCAGACTGTAACGCTGCTGTAAGTAGGAGGCTTTAAGTTGGAAAGCATTTATTATCATAATATTCTGAACTCCACAGACTGAAGTACTGCACTTAAAGGAACAGTATGCAACATGTAGGGGGATCTATTGTCAGAAATGGAATATAATAATAATAATAATAAGTATGTTTTCTTTACTGTATAATCACCTGAAAATAAGAGTGTTTTCGTTAGCTTAGAATGAGTTGGTTATATCTACATAAGGAGCGGGTCCTCTTCATGCAGCCGGATGCCATGTTTCTACAGTAGCCCAGAACGGACAAACCAAACACTGGTCTAGATAGCACCATTCGCATTTTTGAGTTTTCGCGTAGTTCTCCTACAGGCTCAGCACACAGGAGGAGTTTCAGGTGGTTGTAATCTGCAACCGAATCCTACACACTGTACCTTTTTCAGTACAGTTTTAATTGCAGTACTTTTACTTGTAATAGAGTATTTTCATAGTGTGGTATTGCAATTTTTACACAAGTCAATGCATCTGAATATTTCCTCCATCACTGCAGCCTGAATTCATGTTTAGTTGACAAAACAATCTCCCCTTACGGTGCATTCAGTAACTGTTCTGGTGATGATGTTATACATCATCTGCAGATACTTTTCTGTCCATGTTGGCTTCGTTGATTTTCGTAGTCCATCCATCCATCATCTGCAACCGCTTATCCCGTTAGGGGTCGCGGTTGATCCCAGCTGACATTGGGCGAAGGCAGACAGGTCTCCAGGCTATCACAGGGCTGACACGTAGAGACAGACAACCATTCACACTTACGGGGCAATTTAGAATCAGCGATGAACCTAACCCGCATGTCTTTGGACTGTGGAAGGAAGCCGGAGTACCCGAAGAAAACCCACGCTAACACGGGGAGAATACGCAAACTCCTCACAGAAGGGCCTTGAACCTGCGACCCTCTCGCTGTGAGGCGACAGTGCTAACCACTGCACCACCGTTCCTTGATTTGCATAGTATTGAGTTTATTGTGTCACTGTAGTAAATCAGAATATGGAGTGATACTGTGGGGTTTCCCTGTTTAAAACAGGTTTTATACAGAATGAGATTCACATGAGGCTATGAATCCACAATGATGTGTCGCTCCAACATCTCCGATGCGTGCATGCATCCGCTCCGGCCTCTATGTGTTATTCATAAACTTTCTTCTCATGTCCAGAACTGAACTCAGAACCCCGTTGGAGCAGAATCATAAGTCTTCACGTCAGGAAGCGTCCGCGCCTCGCTCTCATCCATCTTAAACGGGCGTCTGTTCGTCTCAAGGTTTTCAGGCAACACTGTGGATTATTTGAGAAAACATGCTCAAGGTGTCTTCAGGCAGCGCGACGCTCTCACTCACATGCATAAACACTCCTGCTCTCTCTCTCAAACAATCCCACATAGGTTTATACGTTGATGCGAGACGTGCGTCACCGCTATCCGTGTGTGGGTAGCTTACATCGCTGCTATGCTAAATTGGATTATATTGCTTTTTAAAGCCATCTATCCACATCCTCAATTAAAACCCTGCACATTTTAACTTGTGACACGTTGGTGCCCGCGTGCGAGTGTCCGCAGGCTCTACAGTTTCATTATAGCTCATGTCATTAACATTTTTATTAGATAGCTTTCTTACTATCATCTCTGGAGGCAGCTGTGCGATGTGATTATCTCCACACTAATATGCTATACATTTTGTTTGCAGGATTTTTTTTTTTTTCCTCATCATGGAGCATCACACAGTTTGACAGTCAATTAACAGACCGGGCAGAGTTACCATGGGAACAACTTCTTTTACAGTAGACAGGATGGGAGAGGAGCAACACCTTTAACAACCAGCCTGACTGACTGACTGACTGACTGACTGACTGCAGCCCCGGAGCAGCTGATGCATGCGTTATACGTACACATGCAACCGCCACTTTGCATCACGCAGCTGTCGTGCCGGAGTGTGGTGAGACAGATGTTCACTCTACTCGAGCCGAAAATGAAATAAAGGGGAAAGAGAGTGGAAATCCCTTTTGAGCCGGGATGTTATTAGAGTGTCCGTCTGTCAGGTTCCTGGGTGGGCAGAGGAAGTAAAAGCAATTATTACAGATATCTTTGTATGGATGAAGAGGAGTGAGGAGTAAAATGATGGAAGTAAACAGACGAGGAAAAGGAGGAGACGGAAACAGAGTAAACACAATAAAAGTAAAAGGGCGTGAGGCCTCGCAGACATGGGAGGGAAAAAAAAGAATAACTTAAGGGGGATGGAAATATTTGTGCGAGCAGAAAGAAAACAGGAGATAGAAGGTAAAAAGAAAAACGCCGCTGATTTGATGACTTATTCAGGGTTCCTCTGGAGCTCTCTTCCAAGGATCTCTTTGAGAAGGAGCATGTTTGAAGTGTCTGCATATGTGATAGTCTGTCTGTCAGTGGGAGGTGGAGCAGGAGGCGGCAGAACAGACAGAAACACAGATACAGAGTGTGTGGAGGTGAGATAGCGAGGGAGGGAGGGAGGGAGAAGAAGAAGAAGGGAAAGGTTTGCTGGAAATAGAGAGTACGTGAGCGAGGAAGACGGCGTGTCGATGCTCTCCTCTACACCGCGGAGGCCTCGGCAGGCGTTGGGAAGGTTGGAGCATGAAAACGGGTTTTAAAAGGCTGATCTCTCACACTTGATTGGTGCAGAAAAGAAATGCTAAAGGAAGGCAGGAGAGAGGAAACGCTTTTATGTGAACAAAAAGGCGGGATGTATGTTGGAGCAAAAAATAGCAAATCAATAAAAAAATGAGAAGAGACATGAAAAACAGTGATCCATAAAAAGCCGGTGTAGCGGCACCTCAGGAGCTGAAGGGACCAGCGCCTTTTTTCCGCGCCCTTGTGAGGACTAAGGACACGTCCGACCTTCTATATAGCTGGCGGCTAATGGGCAAACACAGGCCTGACAATTTCTCAGCTTAACAGCACGACGTGGGCTCACAGCGTTGGCTCCCAGGCCCGCAGCGTGTCTCCGTGTGTGTGTGTGTGTGTGTGTGTGTGTGTGTGTGTGTGTGTGTGTGTGTGTGTGTGTGTGTGTGTGTGTGTGTGTGTGTGTGTGTGTGTGTGTCTGAGCACACATTTGAAACAAGTCCAGTTTGCACAGAGCACCGGGAGAGCTCGGCTCATTGGCCAGGCCCTCGCCGTCACCGTGGGAGACGGTCCTGGGACGGCTGATTGGGTCTGGGAGAGTAAACAATAGGATGATGGGAATAGCCAACGTGAGGGTCAAAGGTCAGCGGGGTGGATCGCACGTACACGGTGTGCCCTGATGTTTTCACACAGAACACACAGCAAACACGCCTTTTATGCAAATGACTCTGATATGAGCACATTATTCTTCTTGGCTTTTTACCCAAATGTGTGCGTGATAGTGCTGAGTGTGCATGTGTGCACCGTCCAGGTTAACAGGCTTGCATGCAGTATGCGTAAGACACCGGTTTTACCCAGGGTCCCTCTCTCTATTTATAGGCTCAGAGAGAGAGAGTCACAGCTCATATTTATTTATACAACTGATACTGAGATAGCAGAGCTGAGGGCAGATAAACAGGGATCTGTGTATTTATGAGCTCACAGTGAGCGCGGCTTCATAAAGGGACGCAGGAGACTGCAATTGTTTTATGGATGTACTCCACATCTCGGTGATTGCTCGGCTTTTTACATACTACAGTGGCTTTATAACAGAAAGCGGGAAAACCGATCATAATGACACCACGGGTGATGATTTGTGTTTGTACTGGTGGTGTGTGGCATGCGTGCGTGTACTGTAGATGTGTTTCTGCTGCCAGGTTCCCATCCCCCCTCTGAGAACGGTGGAGGAAAAGGCCGTTTCTGTGTCTGTTTACACTGTAAACGGACAGGAGCTGGGCATGGCTTTCATTATTCTAGCAGACGCACAGAAAACACTGCTGCTCTATCTCACACATCTCTCACAGGGAAAGTAGGAGTTATTACTTGGCTCTTATTTTTCTTTTTTAAGTTTTGGACATTATTTCTCTCCCTTATTGTAAGAAAAAAGGCTGAGATATATACTTGGAAACGTTATTGTGAACTGTGATGGATAATCATGTTATACTTGTCATGTGACGTCAGGAAGACGATCAGATTAGGTCTGTATAACGTCCGTCAGTCCAGACCCCACTTTATTACGTCTGGTGGACGTCTGTCAATATCTGGATGTCTGATTAGGAGCCCTCTTGGATGTCTGGTGGACGTGCAAGACAAGATATATATATATATATATCTGGACGTCTGGCCAGGACGCCTTTTGGAGGTCTACAGACGTCATAGACAGGTTCAATATCTGAACCAATCTGAAATCATTAAAGTGCTAATAAAGTGAAATGCAAGACGTTTTTTGGACAGATTGTCGTGAAATAAAATAAATACAAATAATATTATTATGAAAACGGAAATAATGGAATGATATAACATAGTGAGTTGATATTATGTAATTATTTAAAAAATATTCCATTATTTACAATTTATTTAAAGGTCCCATATCGTAAAAGTCTAAAGTCTTTTATATTATAAAGCAGGTTTAAGTGCTATAAAAATACTGTTAAACTATCAAAACGCTCAATATACGGAGAAATACACACAGCCCGTATTCAGAAATTGTGCATTCAAAACAAGCCGTCAGGATTTCTGTCCATTTGTGATGTCACAAATATACAATATTTAGACCATTACACAGTTTTAAACGTAAACATACTAAATGTGTCCCAGTTTCTTTCTCTGTTGCAGTGTATGTAAATAACATCAGCTGACAGGAAGTAAACATGGACCCAAACTGTTGCCTAGCAACGCAATTCCATTGAAATGCACTAAAACGGAGCGTTTCAGACAGAGAGTGAATACAGGTCTATTCTGACAGACAGTACGAGGAAAATAAAGTGTTTCTTTTAACATTACAGCATGTAAACATGTTCTAGTAGAAACACAAAATACAAGTGTGAACCTGAAAATGAGCATGATATGGGACCTTTAATAATGTACCTTAGGGTTACAAAGGGGCGGAAATTGTCACCAGGAAGTTTAAGAAGTTTCAATGAAACCAGCTTATAATAGGGAATTTATTTTTTGTGGGAAATATGCTTGAGACAATACGTAGGTCTTGTGGCATGTTTTGGATAAAATATCTCCACTTAAAGCCGGTTTAAGTTGAAACCTTGCACATTGCACTCGTCCATCACTTGTAGGGCCGACGTGGTAACCTTCATTTTATCTTCCAAAAACTTGACTAGTGTTTGTTTGAAGCCTGCATGATCTACGGTGATGTCACATCCCACGTTCTCAGCAATTAACTTGATGAGTGCAATGTTATTTCTTAGCTGTAGAAATGATGACCAAGACTACAAACACAACACCCGTGTTTATATGGAAACTGGAATGTCCGTCTGACATCAGTATGAGGAAATGTAAAAACACCATTTGAGTGTTGAATCAAAGAACAGAACAGGGAAGTTGAGCTGTAACGTAGAGCAAAACAGCCTTTTACCTCACGCACAGACAAACAGGGTGATCAACCTGCTGCGTGTGAAGCCAAACCACAAAATGAAACACCTCTCAGAAACACTTGTAAATTGATTCTTTATATTTCACAGCAGGCCTCACGTGCCTGCTGCCTCACACTACATACTGCATGCTATATAGGCTCCATATGTCTCTCAATATAAACTACTTTATTGTAGGATGGCATTCATTTATATGTGTTAATTACTGCAGAGAACATGGATTGTTGGTGCCATGCCGACAGGCAGGTGTGGAGGAGGTAAGGTGTTACAGTTTTACTCTTGGTGCTGTAAAAAAGTCCTTTTCATCGTAGTTCAAAGTATTTTTTCAAGTATTGTAGCTACTTTTCTCGCCTACATTTCAAGTGCATAAGTCAAAAAACGAAGTCATGATGAAGCATATTAAAAAACAAAGAGACACCAAGGCTGAGTGGCAGTAGGCAGTATATGTTTAGTGACCCAAATCAAACACACCTACACAGGTGCATTGTGGGTCTGATGCTAAATGCTAAAAGGCTCCATGCTGGTTTCTCCAGGTGACTTCCACCTTCACTGAGGGACTTTTACCTTCAATAATAAGTGAAGGTTGACTCATTCAACATGTTTGGAAGCTTTGAGGAAGTGTCTCGGCGGGGACAGACACACTGGGACTGGTCCTATACTGGGACACAGAGGCTCAGTGGACTGGTTCTATACTGGGACACAGAGGCTCAGTGGACTGGTTCTATACTGGGACACAGAGGCTCAGTGGACTGGTTCTATACTGGGACAGACAGGCTCAGTGGACTGGTCCTATACTGGGACACAGAGGCTCAGTGGACTGGTTCTATACTGGGACACAGAGGCTCAGTGGACTGGTTCTATACTGCACTGAGAATGGAGGAGCAGAGGAGTTCACCTGGAGCAGGTTGAGGACATGAAGACTCACAGAGTGACGTCAGGACAGGTGAGCAGCAACACATTGTACAGAGAGGAGAGGAGGACCTCAACGTTGCCAGGCAACGTGCAGCTGTGGAGTTTATATTGTTTCTACAGCTCTGTGTTGGTCTGCTGTGGTGATGTTTTTATATCTATATGTATATATCTTAATGGTGTTTTTTTATTATTGTGAGTCATTTTTTGTTTATTGTCTGAGTTTTTTAATTTGCAAACTACAAGTAGCCTACAGATCTATGGATCTAACCGGATGTCACTTTTCCTATGTCCAGTTTGACCGCAGCTTTCTGTCACCGCCCCTCTGCTGCTGCTGCCACCTGATCTCATCTACTTTCCAGGTGAGGCGCAGTTCATCTCGAATGAGTCTGTTAGAAACACCGGAGGACACAGAGACACATGATTTTTTTCAGATTACCTGTCTCGTGTACTGTGAGGATAAAGTGACCGTTTTATAAAAATAACTTTTTCTAATCCTATTTGCTCCATTTCTACCCAAAGCTGCTGTAACTGACCTACTTTTTACTTTTATCAAAGTAATTTCACTTGTATTTGAGTCTTTAAATGAACTTTTACTGGAGTATAATATTCTTGTAATCTTTCCAACCGTGCCAGCCGGTGTGTCCTACACACACACACACACACACACACACACACACACACACACACACACACACACACACACACACACACACACTCTCTCTCTC
>CAKAOI010039317.1:21442-34607 GCA_916701655.1 Sebastiscus albofasciatus
TCCAGGTGAGGCGCAGTTCATCTCGAATGAGTCTGTTAGAAACACCGGAGGACACAGAGACACATGATTTTTTTCAGATTACCTGTCTCGTGTACTGTCAGGATAAAGTGACCGTTTTATAAAAATAACTTTTTCTAATCCTATTTGCTCCATTTCTGCCCACTGCTGCTTTAACTGACCTACTTTTTACTTTTATCAAAGTAATTTCACTTGTATTTGAGTCTTTAAATGAACTTTTACTGGAGTATAATATTCTTGTACTCTTTCCAACCGTGCCAGCCGGTGTGTCCTACACACACACACACACACACACACACACACACACACACACACACACACACTCTCTCTCTCCCTCTCTCTCTCTCTGACACAGAGATTGTAATAATGAGGCTATCACAGCTCACTTGAGCTCTGGTCACTTTGTCAAGTGTGTTTGCAGCAGAGTGACTACAGAGGAAACAGCTCTCCGTTTGGTCGTTCTGACAACCTGAGCTGAATATTAATGACCGTGACAACAGGAAGCCTTTCGGGGAAGTGCATCCAAAATTCCGGGCACATTACTCTAAATATAATTGCCGGACACTTATATGAATAAATATTTGCTTCCTGATTTTAAAAAGTTGGTGTGACAGTAAAGCTGACTGCTGCATGCTTGTTATCCCCGGCTGTCTGTTTCCTCGCTGGCCTATATGTGAGAGAGTGGTAAACTAAAGGAGAGTCTGGAAAGCAAAGATGAAACTAAGAAGAGCCAAAGGCATAATGTATGCTCTGTGTCTCTATTTCACACCGCTGTCTTCCTCAGTGGGAGGGCGGATACCGTCTACTTCTGTGTGTGCTTCTGCACATACCACTTCCAGCCCTGCAGGCACAGACATTTTTGCTATCTATAGAAAAAATTGCTCGCTCTTTAATTCATGCTCAGTGGAGACTACAAATGACAATAATAAAAGATTCACAGAGCAATCGTTTGCTTCCTTCCCTTCTCAGGATAGTCATTCCAGTTCCTGCGAAAAGGACGAGGGAGTGTTTTATGGCGCACAATAAGGAGACCAATACTCCATCTGTCGCACGTAATTCCCAAAACCATTATGAATCCTTCCATGTGCAGGTATAAATAGACAGAGTCTTATCTTCTACAAGATGTGGTTATGAGAGAGGAGGGAGACCATAAAGAGGAGATTTAATAGGCAGTTCTTTTAATGTACCTGCTGCTGCATGAGCCCACATTCATCAGATGCTCTTTAAATCCTCTCACACAATGACAGGAAATAGGCTCATTCAAGCTTACGGAGTATCCGTAGAAGATCAAATTATTGAATATAATGCTTTCGTTCTCACTCCCTGCTCTCTCCTCCCAATTCCTTCTCTCTCTCTCTCTCTCTTGTCCTCATGAACAGGCTTTACGATTTTTGAGATTTTGGTTCCCATCAGGAAATGTGTCAGGCAGAACAATTGAAATATTCTTTTTCTGTTTGCATCAGATGGAGTGAAAAAAAGAAAAATTAGGAGGGCGGTAATTTGCTTCTCCGTATAAAGGAGGAGGATCATTTTAGAGTCTCTCAGATGTGTCGCACCATTTGCACTTTTGAGTGCAAGAATGAAGAGAAGTGACGAAGAGAGCGGGACATCTTTCATCTAATTTTAGAGTGAAAACATTGTTCTGTAAGAAACGTGGCGTGAGGGCAGTCGCAGCTCACACCTGACCCTCGCCGTTCCACCTCTCCGTATTGATTCATAATGTATTATTACATGCTGTATGGATATAAGGCCACGTCATCCACACTGCCCTCTGTAAATGATCCCTATCGCAGCCATTACATCCTCGTTACACCACCGCCAACACGCTCTAATGTTGCTCTCTTCCTCTTGCCCACTAGTCCGCTGGTTAGAACTCCCAATGGGCCTTTTTCACGGCGGACAAGTCAACTTCTCATAGCAGGAAAAGCACAGGTGTCACTAACCATCATTCATTTACTCCTGTACTTTTTCCTACTGTGTCAAAATGTCTGTGTGGAGAAAGGCCTCTTCTAAATACACTATGTAATGTAGTACTTATTGTTGCATACTGTTTTTTTTGCGCTTGGAGGTGTTTCACCTCGATTTCATCACAATTAGTTTCATTCTCATGCAGCTGTGAGCTCTTCCTCTTATTTCCCTTCTTGTCTTTCATAGTTTGAACAATGGTGTCCGTCAACAGCACAAACAAGTCAAGTAAATGTATTAGTCATGGTTTCGGTTCGGTTTGTTTTGCACATTAGGGTGAAGAAAAACAGAACCATTTCCACTGTGTATGAACCGCAAAATATATCAATTGATGGATAGTAATGAATGATCTTTCTATATTACATAAAGCCAGAACACTGATTTTATACATTATATAAGGCAGGCTATTTAATAGTCACGTAGGCCTATGTTCAGATAATTGTCTCCTTTAATACTCTGGGAACTCATCAAATACTTAGCAGGTATTTAATAGTGTTGTAATGGTTCAACAAGCCCACGGTTCAGTTTACAGTTTTTGCATCTCTAGTGTTGCACATACAACTACAGCAAGTACCGAGGGTCAAAGTTGAAACTCACAGTTGGACAAAGTGGTTCATTATTTCAATACTGGCTTGTGTGTTTTCTCTTCTAAACACGTCTTGTCGTCGTGTTTCTTACCGCGTTGGACTCAGCGATGAAGTCAGTGGAAATGATCCTTTAAACTATAAGAGGAGGTGAGCCGGGACAGCGTTGGGTTTCGGGGTTACCCTCTTCACGATGCACATACAGAAGGTTTGTTCAGCGTGTGCAGGTTGGTATTTAGTTTTTTGAGTAGGGATTGTCAGGATAAGTTCTGTTAAGTAAGTTCTTTTATTTTGTCTTGTTCCTCCACTTGTTCGGTACAATCGGTGTAAATATTGTAATCTCGTTGTAAACACCAAGTTTTTGGTTTGCATTGCTTTGTCGTCTCAAATCGTCTTGTTTTTGTTCTCAATTTCTTTTCTATCCTAGTTAGATGTTGTTGTTTTTTTGCTCCCTCAATTTACTCTCTTGGATAGGAATGCACAATACATCATTTTTTTATCAACTTGCGCAATAAACACATCGCGAAAGACACTCAAAAGTGCACTTTAAAATGCAACTATCATTCTTTTTTGTGTCTATTTTGTTCAGTTCAATGTTCAATAAAACGATGTTCGAAATAATTTCCTTTAATACTTGTAATACAAGCAATTTGTTGTATTTTCGTGGAATACTGGAAACAGCAGGAAGGCAAAACTAAGGACACTTTAATATCTGCTTATTTATAAGTCATATCGTTATCATATCTCACGTGTTTTCTTCATATGGTGCAGCCCTGCTCTTGGACTATTGGAGACGTAGCAGATGGATTGTGCTATAATGATAATATTCATTATTATTCCATAATAATATTTGCATTCACTCAGTGCGTTTTATGCTCAAGGCTCCTAGCAACGTGCTAAACGCACCTCGGTGTTCCTTGTCATCATTAAACATGCGTGCCAGCAGCTGGAGGCGGTATTTGTACCTGAGCTTCTCATTGTTTCCCACATTCTTCCTCTCTGCACAACACAAGCCCGGCCTGTTTTCATCACATCCTCTTACCTTGGTTTGTGTAATTGCTTTCTGTGTTTCGTAAGAGGCCTCATTAAAGGAGAGGCAACACCCAGTCTCACACACTCTTAATGACTATTCCCCTGGATCTTATTAGGCTTCCTATTCAAGAAATCAATTAGGGGGGCCCAGAGAAAGATTACAGAGACTTCTTACCCTGATCAGCCAGCAGTTAAAGATGAGATGTGTGTAGTCATTATTTAGCCATTAGATCCACATCGAGACAGGCAGGGAGTAGAGGACGCAACAAGCCAGCCACAATACCGCAGACTAATGATGGAGGGAGAGGGAGGAAGGCTACAAAGCACCGTCAGAGGCAGAAAAATCTAAATTGGCCTGTTGAGGGAGGAAGAAGATGAGGACGGACAGAGAGGGTAGTATGTGGGCCAGGTCTCTCTAAAGGTTGCTGTCACATTAGGAAAGGCTCCACTGTCTGCAGTGCCTCCTCTCGAAAGGTAAACCTTGTCTGAATGAGCTATCATTTCAGACAGTTTGACTTCTTCAACCAAGATTCATAGCTCTTATATCCCAGAAACCAAAATGAATTGAGCACGTCTCGGCATGTGCGCGGTATGAAAATGTGTCCGGAGCTTTTCTAAAGGGCTGTGACGTGATTCGGCCTATCCATAGTATTTTACAGACAAAAGAGGAGCCCACACCAGCACTCCTTCTTCTTCCTCCTTCCTCCTTCCTCCCCTCCACGCTGCCGGTAGTCATCTCTCAACTATCCATTAACTGCACCAAATAGATGCCTGGAGGAGGAGGAGGAGGAGGAGGAGAGGAAAAGGTCCTCACTCTCTGTTAAAGGGATTTTCTGAGAGATGGAAGGACATGGAGAGAGAGAGAGGCAGAGTTAGGTAACAATGAGCGGGCGGTGGACGAGAGGGAGTGAGAGAGATGGGGGAGGAAGAAATGGCTTTAAAAATAAAGGCTAGGTTGGAGAGGAAACAGGAGGAGGTGGATGGATGGCATTCAGCCGGGTGAAAACACGGTGTAGAGAAATATCCCGTGACCTACTTTGGAACATGTCAGTCATCGCGTTCCTCTCGGCTATTTTCCCCGTCGCTGGTCACTCATTAACTCTCTGTATAGCCTCTTATTCAGTATGCATGAGATAGGGCCATCAGTCAGAGCACGGAGCGCTGCGCTATCTGAACCAGATAGGCCGCTGCTATTCTTCCACGACCATATTATAGTGATGATGAAGTCCTTTCACGCTACAGCCTCGGTGCCAGTCGCCTCGGCCGGACCAGGACTTCATAGAGAGATTCTTTTATTAGTTTTCTGAAAAGCTGAAACGTGATAGTGAGGGTTTTTTGTGCATGTTTTAAGCTAAATGGGTATTAGCTCTGTGCTGGAAATTAAATTTTGAGTATCATTTTAACCAAGATAAAGCAACAATTCTCTTGTTAGCGTTCAACGACAGGATGAGGTCGGGACGGCTCGAGGCTCAGCTGTTGATTGCCGACAAAATAAATGTTGCCTTTATTATCTTGGATAAATAATAAGCAGCTCATATGTGTTGTGATTATTAAGTATTGCGATTCAATATTACAATTTATTGAGATTTTTTTGTTAACTTTTTTAACACTAAACCACGGGGAAAAAGTTGAATCATACACTTCTAGGGATTTTACTTTAGAAAATATCTAAATTAATAGATTGAAATGTTTGATTTTCAGCATGTCAAGTCAAATGTGAAGTCAAATATATCAGCGATATATAATATTGCCTTTTTGCCGTGTCACCTTGTGAGAAGGTTTGCCACGAGATGGAGGAGTTGCCGTATCTATAGTTAGTTTCTCTCACTCGCCTCTTTCTGTTGGTGTGAGTGTATCACTGACCTGAAATGTTGAGGTGTGATGCGCTTGTCAGGGGGCCACTCGTGTTGCAGGGAAACATCAGATCCTCTCCCAGAAGTGCGTAGTGAATTTATAGATCACTCATGCATCAGAAACTGGGCCGTATGCACACCACACTAACACTGCTCAGCTCTCTGGGTGAGCTCAGCTCAATCTGCTGCCACTCCTGGGACAGAGCAGAGGTTCAGCATCTAATACCGTCTAATGGAAGACGGATACACACACACATACACTATCTAAAGGAGGTCAGCAGTGGGACCATCACACTGTGCATCACCTGATTCCCATCACCACAACACAAAGTCCCAGTTTGATATGTAGAAATAGATTCGTCTGTCTGCTGGTTAAATAGGAGAATACAGCCTGCAGCATCTGGCTGTTTGATGGGAAGGCTTTCAGCTGACGGACGGCCTGCAGCCGGGCGGTTGGGAATGGCCCTGGCTCGAGATGTAGATCTGGGTTCAGACCCCAGACGACGTCAGTCTGTCGCCCCCCCCTTCCCTCCTCCGGTGCTTTCAGCCTCATCTAACCTCCCAGACTGAGGTAATGGATGAGCTAAATGCTTTTAGGTCTCCTTGGCATTTTTAGTTTTTGTCTTATTTTCCCTCAGTAACCTTTTAAAAAACAACATTTCCTCTGGTGTAGCTTACTGACGGCCGCTGGCCTTCAAAGCACTACTTTTTTCTACAAATACATAATGACACATTGATTATGGAAAAGTTAAATCCTCTCAAATTGCCCATTAAGTGGGTATGAATGCATAGTGAGCAGCAACAGGGCATATTAACCCAAAGCGATGGGTTCAAACTTGGTCTCGGGCAGACAAGGTTGCTATGACGACAAAGCTGAGGGGCCGGTTACGGAAAAAAAGAGCATCATCCAGAAACAAATAATGGAAAACAGGAATATTAGGATGTGAGAGGTGCATTGTGTGTGTGTGTGTGTGTGTGTGTGTAAACTCGGGGTGTAGGACAATATTATGTTTTGTGATTGTATCGATTCTCAAAAACACTGTATTGATTTTTAATTAATAGTTTACATGCAAAGATTAACTCAGTCAATACTTTATTTCAGTTGCAAGTTAGGGCTGCAGGATTATGGCCAAAATGATAATCCCGATTATTTTGATCAATATTGAGATCACGATTATTCATTGATTTTAGTAACATAGTTTTATTGCACTTTCACATTAAAAGAAACCGAGCACATTCCTGTTAATGTACACATGAGGGCTGCACGGTGTTGGAAAAAACTGACATTGCAATATTTTTTTTTCTGCTATATATATTGCAATATGAAAAAATACAGGAATATTCACCCTACGCCTTTGTTAGCTACATTTTAAAGTTAAATGTTTCAATCTGGTGCTCTTTGAGAGCAAAATAAGCAACAATAAGAGGCTAGATAAACAATGTTATGCTCTTAATTTAATCATAAACACATTGGTTGTATAGATAATATCTATACCAGAAAGTGAAGCCAAAACATCTGGATCGCCGGCTGCTTGCTGGTTGCTGGCTGTTAGTTTAGGAAGCACTTGATTTGATATGCTGCAGAGTTTTCTATAAGCAGAACGTGGATTTTTAAACGTCAATATCGCAGGCGATCATGTTCGTTTAATAAGATAAGATAAGATAAGATGAACCTTTATTAATCCCCGGGGGAAAACAGCAGACAGAGTGAAACGCAGGAGAGGTACAGGTGTACAAAAATTAAATGCAATGACAAATGCAGATCCAACTGTTCTGATTGCATAAGAAAAATACACTTTTTTAATACACAGATTTTATGCATATGATGGTGTGTTCTTTATACAATAACAGTTTTCCTAAAATTAGATTTAAAAAATCTTAATATATTGAATTGTAACCCCGTATCATGATACGTATCAACATCCCTAGTGTGTGCTTTAGAGTAAAACACCACAAATGGACATTTCGTTGTCTTGTTTTTCTATCCAGGTGTGATGCTTATCAGATATGACAACAGAGACAACAGAGATGCAGGTTGCAGCTTTGTGAATCACCACAGGCCGAGGAAAAGATCTCACAATAGCACACCGCTGCTCAGAGGGAAAGCACATATATAGTAAACAAATCATATACCTCAAAATGAATTTGCCTGTGGTTATTCTCAGCGGGACGACCGATGATTGTATTTTGCTCCCTCGTGTGTGCATGTGTAGCATGTATCTGTCTCTGTGTGCAACATGTATCCCCCCAACACAATGAAAAGGTAATCCATATGAAGGCTGAAGGATATTGACCGGCTCTGTAACAGGACCTCTCGGGCCTCTCTGCACAGATGTCCTTCCGTACGCCCACATTTGATCATTTTTCCCTTCTCCTTCCTCCCGAGCGGCCTTCACCCCCACACCTCCTCGCCGCCAGCAGCATTCATTTACAACTACAAGATTCCAGATGAAAACACATCTGTAGTCTCAGGCCTTTGACTTCCCATCTCTTGTCTCAAATGATCTGCACTGAATACAACTCATTTGAAAACTGAAATGTATGTTATTTCCAGTCGGAAGCAGCTGAATAGGTGAGAGAGGTCGGGATGGAGGCGTGGTATACACAGCTGTGACTTCAACACCGGAGGCTCGGCCCGGTGTCTTGTCTCGTAATGCAAGTGAGCGTTTAGTTGGCTAAATGTAACCATAAAACCTTCATGCTTTAGTTACTTCGATCAAATATTGTAGGGAAATGAATAGCAGATGTTGCTAGAGAAAATGTTGCAGATATATTCAGTGTGAACATTTTGTCGTTACATAATATACGGGCGTTACACTTCCTTCAAAATGTATTTCATTGCATATGAATGTTATTAGGAACAAAGTTAAGTTTTCTAGAAGTGTGTAAAGACACTAGCATCCCTGATCAGATTGCTTTCCGTTTTAAAACTTAAAGGTGCAGTGTGTGTAGGATTTGGCGACACCTAGTAGTGAGGTTGCAGATTGCAACCACCTGAGTCTTCTCCCATGTGCCGAACGTGTAGGAGAGCTACGATGGCTGACGCAACAACGTGAAAACGCGAATGGCCCTCTCTAGAGCCCGCTGTTGTAAGAGTAGCGTAGGTCATTTGGAGAATATCAGCATCAGTGTGAAGAGTGTGTGTGTGTGTGTGTACGTGGGAAGTGAGTTTCCTACAACCTCCATAACATTCAGTCATATTAGTCAAAGCAGCCTCACTGATGAACGTCTGTTGCTTTTCAGAAAATTGGATATTTAGTTGGATCCACCTGACTGGAGGACAATCCAACATATGCATACGTTTTGTCTGCTTTGTTGGCGTCACATGCTCCTACTGTAAGGTGAATGGTGCCATGTTGTTGATATATCACTGAGATATCAATCTTAAGTTGTGGTAACCACTCTCTCTTGACTGTTTTTAGTTGTTTAGTTGTTTGTTTCCCAGTGAAGATGCCGGTCGTTTAGTTTCCACCTATCATCGGGCTTCTCTGCTCGGCTTCTCCAGCCATCCAGCTTCTGTGCGTCAATCCCGTTGCTGCTGATTGTTTCCCTGTTAGAGAGACGAATAAGCATTTAGTCTGCTTGTGAAATGCCCCGTGACAGAGTGCGTAATGACTTGGGGGGCTATTTACACGTACATGTCAGCTTTAGCATGTAGGCTAATTCATCAACTGTCACACTGGCACTTCCACACACTGGGCGCCCCCCTGCTGCTGCTGGTAGCTATTATAATGCTAATGTTATGGATTGAGTTTGGATTGGCATTTTATTTTGGGGCAGCTCAGGCATCCCCATAGTAATGCCACCCCAGACAGAGACACTGTATCGCTGTAGCAGCTCAATTTAAAAAGCCCAAACACCATTGACGGAGGATAAATGAGGCGAATCCAAGCTGCCTCTCATTTATATGACACGACTAAAGACGGCGTTCCCTGCAGGCACGGCAGTTTCAGCCTCCCACTATGAAGCAGGCTAATTGACTGGAGGTCTGTCTAAGTAGTTCACAACACAGTTAGTGTCAAATACACATTCAGCAACAGAACATTGTACTGTACCCGTCCTGTAGAACGTGACGCATGCATAGTTTTGTCTGTTTGTTTGTACCTCTATCTTCGTGAGAAGTGATGACATTATGCAACAAGGGGTGTTTAAAGGACCAGTGTGTAACATTAAGGGGGATCTAATAGCAGAAATGGAATATAATATTAATAAGTATGTTTTCTTTAGTGTATAATCACCAGAAAATAAGAATCGTTGTGTTTTCGTTACCTTAGAATGAGCCGTTTATAACTATATACGAAGCCGGCCACCATGTTTCTACAGTAGCCCAGAACGACCATTTGTGTTTTCTCGTCAGCCATCATAGTTCTCCTACACGCTTAGCACACGTTGGACCCATCCACCTCACCTCCCGCCCGCCAGCAGTGGACTTTCTCGCTTGTTATACCCGTTATTATTTAATAATATAATTATTCAACATAACTTTCATTTACGGTCGCTCGAAATATTACGTATTCCACTACAAAATGATTCCTATCAAACGCAATTGAGAATGCATTTTAGTTGTATGGGAACGTCATTTTTAGGATTTCGAATCATTAATTTGGAGGAATAACAAGAGATGTAGAAGATTTTAAAATGGTCCTAATCGAAGCAGCAGAGGCAGAGACATCCTGTCTTTTAGTCCCCTAGTAGAGGCCAAGCTAAAAAAAACACTGGATCCTAAATTCCCCATGATGCAACCAATAACATCTTTTCATTTTCATCTTTTCCTCCGTGCCCGGTTAAGTCCACACCCCCAGTTTGTAACGTAAGTTTTGCAAGCTTTCCAGTGTAGGTAGCCCGAGCTGAGATAAACATCATCATTTTATGACATTTGATAAAGTTCCCATCAGACCCACAGAGAATATATCACACAACTGCTTTAACAGGCTGAGTAGAACCGCGACCATGACGAGGAAACTGACCTTTAATGTGTAAAAACGGTGGAACTCCCCTTCAGTTAAAAGGCCAACAAGAGAGATTTATTTGGTCATGAAAATGTTTAAATGTATTAATATTAATTTAAGAAATGTTCCAGATAATACACACTCACAGCAGATGAAGATTGTATGTGTGGATGAGTTTTCTTGAACATTGCACAGGACCGCCATGTTCACGCCATGTTCACGCCAGCTTACTTAATGTAGAAGAGAAGCATTGCATGTTCAGTATTGAAAAAAGCTTCATGCTGTACAGGAAAGTCCCTGCACACTATTCCCCTCCCCGTGCTGAGAGAAATATAAACTCAGTGAGGCAAGTGTGGAAGGTGATTGTTAAAACGAGGAAGAGAAGAGACAAAACAACAAGTTAAACCCCTGATGAATAAATAAATGTAATTTAATTTGATGCATTTAATTCCATTTCACTACAGAGGACATTATGTTCATGATAATGTCATTTGCAGTAAGGCTTCCTGGGCCATAACGTATGGGAATATGGAAGCGTTATGCCAGTAACGGTCCTTACGAGTATAGCATTATGTGTGAGCGTGAGCGTGAGTGTGAGTGTGTGTGTGTGTGTGTGTGTGTGTGTGTGCGTGTGTGTGTGTGTGTGTGAAACCACACACCGGAAACGTCACCATAATGAACTCCGGTCTGATGATGACTAATAGGAGGGCAGAAACACACCCCCTCTGCACAATGAGATTACTGAAGCATTAGAGGTGATGTCACATCTGAAGGGTCGTTGCAGGTAATGAGGGAGTCATTATCGGTGCTTCTCAGACGCAGACGAGCTATACAGTAAATTATTCATCATATTATAACAAGAAATCAATCGCAACTAGATTTATTATTTTTAAATTAGTCAGTTTTGCTCTTCATTTACATTTTTGGAGGTTATTTAATGTGATTTAAATAAATAAATGTAAACAACATGCGACGTATCCTGAAACAACGGTTCGTTTATTCCTCATTTTTTATGCATTTTTCCAACGAATGTCCAGCAACACGTGACGCACGTCAAAATAAAACTACTTAGGTTTAGACACAAAACTACTTAGTTAGGTTTAAGGAAATGATCGTGATTTGGGTTAAGATAACACCGGAAGTGGCGTTACTTAAGTGCGGAAGTTCAGTTCAGTTTCACACGGGACACGAACGCCGGCCTCCTGGACGAGAGTCTGGTGTTTTTTGACCCACCGATCCACATCAACATCCTCTTTAAGCGGCGTTTGTCACTCTTCATGCTTCCTGGTTCACATTTACATGGATTACATATGAATTGATTTTGTGGGATATATACAAATTACAGTGCATTACTTTTTCGTATATATGCAGGGCTACAATGTCTACACTGGTCACCTAAGTTAGGTAGTCCACGCTTGATAAATATATATATGTGTATATATATACTGTATATACGCCGATCAGCCACAACATTCTGACCACCTGCCTAATATTGAGTACGTCTCCCCTCTGCAGCCAAAACAGCCCTGACCCGTCGAGGCGTGGACTCCACTAGACCTCTGAAGGTCTGCTGTGGTATCTGGCTCCAAGCTCCTTTAACAGTAGCAGATCCCTTAAGTCCTGTAAGTTGTGAGGTACGCAACAAACTGCTCCTCACTGTGTGTTCTGACTCTTTTCTATCGGAACCAGCATTCACTTGTTCAGCAGTTTGAGCTCCAGTAGCTCTTCTATTGGATCGGACAACACGGGTCAGCCTTCGCTCCCCACGTGCATCAATGAGCCTCGGGTCTGACCCTGTCGCCGGTTTTACTTCCTTGGACCACTTTTGTTAGGTCCTGACCACTGCAGACCGGGAACATCCCACAAGAGCTGCAGTTCTGGAGATGCTCTGACCCGGTCGTCTAGCCAGCACTATCTTACCTTATGCTAAGCCAGTTTTTCTGCTTCCAACACAAAGTTCAAAGTTCAAAATGTTCACCTGCTGTCTAATATATGGGGGATATATTAGAAAGCGCCTGGTGCCTGGTGCCATTGTAACAAGACAATCAATGTTATTCACTTCACCTCTCAGTGGTCATAATGTTATGGCTGATCAGTGTATATAGATATCTTTAATGTATATACGGGTATATATTTATTATTTTTTTTCCACATCGTTCTCTCACTCACAATAACTTTTTTGCCGTTGGTACCAAAATGTCCTGCTAAGTCTGCAGTCTGTTGCATTTACTTCCCATAAAATATTCAACTTCTCAGTGCGTGCTGGTGGAGGAGGAAATGTGACGACCTCAGCAGGATTTTTTGGCAGATAAGTCTCTAATCTGTTTATATTGTGTTCAGAAGAAATGAGAACAAAGTGAGTCTCAGTTTTCACTTCTCACTTCCTCTCTCTTCTCTCTCTTCGGCCAGACTGTGGTCACTCACTGACCCTGTTCTCTCTCTCTCTCTCTCTCTCTCTCTCTCTCTCTCTCTGCTTCCTTCTACACCGGATCATGTAATGAATCACACAGGAGCACAATCAGCCTAAAACACAGCCCATAAATCTCTCTCTCTCTCTCTCTCTCTCTCTCTCTCTCTCTCTCTCTCTCAAACGCACACAGCAGGTTTTTTCTGTTGAGCTGCTGCAGCAGCATGGAGGCTTTCTCCACTCCATAACAAGTGTCTTTGCAGCCTCGAGGCTGCGGAGCTCCGTCTATACATCAACCAGGCTGCAGGTTGGAGGAGGACGTTTGTGTACAACAACTGCTCCAATTGTTAAGCGTGC
>CAKAOI010039318.1:0-16605 GCA_916701655.1 Sebastiscus albofasciatus
TAAGTTGATTTCGAAAGTGATAGTATCACTCATCATCTTTTATTATTATTAGCAGCAGTAGTAGTAGTAGTAGTAGTAGTAGTAGTAGTAGTAGTAGTAGTAGTAGTAGTAATAGCATTAATAGTGATAGTATAATCAGCAGTGTCCTTGATACACAGAAAATATGAAAATATTGTGACAGCTTGTGCACCATCAGCTCTCTGCCAGAGCTCAGCCTCTCAGGGGATTTGGATGCAGTTTTAAAACACTTGTGTCAAACTCGTATCATGTCAAAACGAATACATATTTTAGGCATCAAGGCAGCCACAAGGACAAAACCCCAGGATACCCAGAGAGATCAGTATCAGCTGCTAAGCTGTAGCCTGAGTCTATCAAAGCCAGACACTGTCTCATTGTTGCGTCCCGCTCCCTGTGTGACGCTGATAGCATCAAGTGAAACATCTCGCCCCGCTGAGCTCTAAAGTGTCAACCAACACCCAGATATATGTATTAATATGTTCTTGATGAGATAGTAGTGCTGAAAGAATCCCAAAGGCACAACTGCACTGAAAAAAAAAAACATTTTCATTTGTAAACAAAAGTCAGTTGACATTTGTTTTAAGTTTTACTTTTATTAAAGTCACAGTGAAACAGCGGTGGGTGGGGTTTAGTTACGAGAGGGATTTAAATTAAATCCTTGAAATATGATTGGGCTGCAAAAAAACAGTTGTCTTGGCTTAGCGCATGTAGCTAACGGAGCTGTGAAAATGTATGACTGTTCACCTCCCCACACACCTTACGTTGTTAGCTAAGGAGGATTTAACGGATAAAATAGACCTCAACCAGTGTTGCCAGATGGGAAATGCTAAACTATCGTACCAGAGACTTAAAATTACCATATTTTGAGGGGAAAATTATCGTAAGTGAGTCATAACCACAAGAACAAATAAGCTTAAATGTGTAATTTTGCAAAACAAAGTATTTAAACAACTTTTTGACACGCCTACAAATCTACCCCCATCATTTTTTTTTAATCAAGTTGATGTGTATCCGTAAGTCTACCAGTCTGATCATTTTTGTAATAGTCTAGTATCAAAATTAAATTACAAGACAACACGACTGGATGCCTTTTCATATCCTGCATGAAAACAGTTGAGGCCATAAGATAAGCTAATTGAATAAGTAACTGGGCATTCAAAGCTATCTCTCATGCGAACGCTCTTCAAATGAGCGTTGAGCAGCCGTGCTCAGGAGTCAAGTGCATTAACATCATATCAATGAGACAGCACAGACTAAAATCAACTACAATGTAAGCAAAACAAAATGGCCAAATTATCGTAAATTATGGCACTTTGGGGCATTATTGATCGTACATCGTACAGAGGGCAAAATTTTCGGATAAATACGATAAATATCTGCAACGCTGACCTCAATGGTCAAGTGATTTTGTATAATGGATGGGTTGATTAGAGACCCAAAAACATATTTGATTGGATTTTTGTAACCGCCCAAGAGCTCAAGAAAGTAAGAGGGATTTTGATTTAAAAAAATACTAAAATTATTATTATTATTATTATTATTATTTTACACTTAGCATGTAAAGAGATAAATTAAATATTAACACAGGGACGAAGGATTGGAAAATGTATTTTTCATTTCACTGTTTTTTTAATAGATTTTTTTTTCAGATTATTTTATACCCCCATTTGAAAGTGACAATGGAGAGAGACAGGACACGTGGGAAAAAGAGTAGAGGAACGACATGCAGCAAACGGTCCGGCCAGCCGGGAATCCAACTGGGGACTCGCTGCTCAGGGCATTTGCGCCCATGTGATATGCGCCCAAATCGCTCGGTTATCGGGTCGCCCGTCTTTAAGTATTTTTTGAGGGACATGGTTTCATTCTCATTAAAGAGAGAGATGGGCGTTGCTGGCAGGACTCAAATTGGGAACATTGTGACTGCTTAGTCAGTTTCTTAAATCCCTAGGTAACCAGGACACCCCAAATTCACTCAAACAAGTATACAAAACTTCACTTTCACCACTGTATTCAGTATGTATATTGAACTAATTTAAATAAAGTGGTGCTTTAAGATTCAACAAAATTTGTAAGAAAAGTTTATTTTCATTAGAAACATCAAACGTCTAATTACCTCTTCCCAATCGTCAGTTGTTTCATACTAAATGTTTGTGCTGTTGAAGTCCAGTGGGGTGAATATTAAATATGCATCTTAATATAAAAGCTGATAACGCACGATAGGACTGGGGGAGCACTCTGTGCAACACAGTACAGCCTCTGCTTAACCACAATTAATGCCTATAAGGAAAGTGCATTAAGGTATTTCTATGCTGGACCCTGTGTGTCTGGTTTTAGTTTTTACATCTCACTGCAGCAGTCGAGTAAGACATTCAGGAAAAACATTTTGCGCTCCCTTTAAACGCACAAGTAGGGATGCAGAGGCAGAGGTGACTGACACTGAATCAATCCCAAATCAATTTCACTCCATAATACTCAACATAAATGGCAATGTATTACCATTTAATATATGTTTATTACACCAAGTTGACCTTCTGCGCGTCCCCAGAGAGCCTGGTGTTTAAATTTAAACATTTCTAGATGTAATGACTATGATTTTGCAGCAAACTCTAACAACAACATGCAGCACGGGCTGTCAACTGAAGTGCTCATTATATCATCAGACTGTTTGAAAGATAAATAAATAAATAAACAGCTCTGACACTAACTCATGCATAGAAACAGCCTGTAATTACTTTTGAAAATGTCCTTCAAGTGCTCGACGACAGATTGATTAACAACATAATTAGAAAAAAAAAGACCCTAAAATGATTCGCACGGCAAACGCTGAACAAATGCAAACACGACTTACGCGTGTACCTGAAAAGATTCGACATACTCACCCTCCACAGTCTCTCCACCCGGGACAACTTGCGTGATTTCATTGTGACGGAGGGGCTGCATGTGGAAAGGGCGAAGGAGGAGTGATGTCGATGCAGAGAGCGAAGTGAATAATGACCCGGTCATAAACGGGACACACCTCAACTCTCTCTGAGAATAACCTCATAGTCAGCAACTCAGCACTAAGTTCCACTCACATTAAGTTGAAGTGAGTGCCCACGTGGGTGTGTGTGTGTGTGTGTGTATATATGTGTGCGTGTGGTATGCGAGTGTGGCGGCGGATGTTGGCATGGACTTTTTCTAATTGAAACACTGCCCTGCTTTCTCAAGTAAAAGACCACGTCATCAAGGAGAGACCCCAGAATGCCAACGAGAACTCGACACCGCCACCGTCACACCAGAGGAGGTCACACCAGAGGAGGTCACGTCAGAGCCCTGAAGGAGAACCACACAGAGCGGGGTGTCCGACGGCTGTTGACGTCCGCGCTAATCCCTGAAATGCAACCCCAGAGGAAGAGGAGAGCGAGAAAGGGATGCAGCCAAAGCTCTTCACAACAATCAGCACTGAACCACTTACCTGAGCCATTAGCTGCATCTTGCCGTTCAGCACAGATCAGCATTACACACCACAGGCAGAGCTCGGCCACTTTATGGCGCTTTTTACCCAGGGTTGTTTATCCTGTCTCCTCTCTGCTTTTCTCCCAGGAGCAATTTACCCACAACACCACCTTTCTGGATTGATAAAAGCGTCGGTCATACAGCTACAGGCTGATGCAGGCTAGAATCCATGAACACTTGAGAGGTCAAAGGGACGAGGACTGAAGCTAATACCTGTAAGGCGTCACTAAGTGCACATCCAGTACTATCTGTGCCCTCGAGGCTTTCCAGAAATGTTAAATGTGACTGCTGCTGGATGCTCTCCCTTTTGAGCTTATTTTGCTTGTGAACGGTTAAACAACACAGATAGAAAATGCTTGTATCTGAAAACAACAAACAAACTTCTCTAAATGATATAACACCCATGGAAGTCATTCCTATAACTTAAAGCAAAGTTTAACGTGAAAGATGTTGCTTGTAGTGCCGAACCCACAGATAATTGTCACCCGACTCTGCAGTTCCTCTTATAGCTCTGCGGTGCGTTTTAGCATCTTTCAACTCACAACCTAATTGATTTGGTTCACCACTCTCATCGTAGTTGTTTCTAGCCACAGCAAAAAGGCTCTAAAACCCACTTTACTCTACTTGCCCAGCACGATGCTCAAGAACCAGATGTTGCCCTCAGGAGTTGGTACAGTAGAGACCAAAAATAGAGCTAAGAGAGTCAATACTGGACTTTCATTAGGTGGCCAATAACACGTTGTTCCATGTCTGCTTGATGAGTAAATAGGCGAGTATTTGCGAACACGCCAGCATATCTTATTGTGCTGCCCCCAAGTGGCCAGAAAAAAAAAACTAAATTGTGCAAATTTAAAACAACAAATAGAAGTGTAACGATCCATCGATCTGGATCGATACATTGATTTAACGATCAACGATCCAATATCATCGACGCAAAGTGAAAACATCGATACATATAGTCATCTTTAAGACACACCCTTATTTTAAACTTAGAAAAAACATTGGCACTTAAACATGAACATGTGGTACTATATAGTGAACAACAGGTCTATTTTTATACTTTTTACTGAAAAATAATATAGTTTTTAATTTAAATGTCCAGAAGAGCCCAGTAATAAAATAGTCAAATCATATTTTAGTTTCTTTTCGCGAGTTGATCTAAATGTAACTGATTGTGTTACGTAAATGGGCGTCTGATATTGTCTCATATCGATCGTAAAGGCATCTGGATTGAATCAAAATCGTATCATAGCCGACCTTGTGATATCAGCAAATATCGCATTGTTGTCCAAAGAATCAATATATCGTATTGCAATGAAACTTGGATTCACACTCTGACCCTTTACCCTAAAATATGCCCGCGGAAGCTGGAAAAAAAAGCTAAATTTTGTCTCCTCAAAAAGTAAAAGGTAAAAAAAAAAAAGGAATTTCCAGATACATATTATGCCAAAATTGAATCATCTGTTGTTCAGGTCGAGGTCTATTCGAGAATAAAACATCAGGGGTTTAGATATATCCAGCCGACAGACAGACAATCAGAAGGACAGACATACAGCTTTCTCTGCGGAGCTGACGAGGTGTGTATGTTTGTCTCAACACATGAGCCATAATGTCAGCGCAGCAAGATGCCTTCCTCAACACATTCAGCAATAAAGCCTCTGTATTCCCATGATGCAACAGACAATCTGGTGAGGGGAGGGGAACATCAATCATCGCGGTTCGGCTTTCCTGTCTTTGGTCGGGTACGATTTGACAGGCTGCCAGCTCCGGAATAGCGAATCACTCAATAGCGCTCCCCGTTCTCTCACCACCTCCGCTACACCAAACAATCATTATCTCCCCCATCTCTGTTCTGCTCCATGTGAGCTCCACACTGAACATCATCACAGAAGTCAACGCTCCACTCCCAGCTCAGGGAAAAGCAATCTTTTTCCTCTCGTCCCCGGAGCTCTGGGTCTCATTCAGACTCCTGACTCCTGGCTTAGAGGGAGCAGGAGAGAAATATTGACTGGAGATGATGATGTAGGAAAAGCTGCACAACACTGAATGTGTGCCCGGCAGAAAAAAAGCTCCACAATGACAATGACCTACATGTGGCTGTGCGCAAAAGGTAAGTTTGCAGATATACACACTCACACAACACTCACACAACACACAGTGCCAATCCAGAGCTACAAGATGCAGCAAACTACTTCTTGTCTGACCGGCCACCTTCATGCTGCGCTTTCTCTCTCTTCTCAAAAGTAACAAGGTACAAACCCACCTTCATGGCTGGAGGGACAAAACTTTTCTCTCCTGTCGCTCCTCGCAAAAGACCAGAATGCACAGAAAGGTCTGGCGAGGAGGATTCAACATGAAAACCTATCTCATGTGTTATTCAACAGAAGACTAAACCAGAGCCTGAAGGCAGGAGGAGAGGGCCCGCTTCGTCATGGCTTGAACCAGTACCAACAGGCTTTTCAAACACAGGTCAGGTGACTACATAATAATTAGTTACACCTGCGCATTTCCTGCAGTGACAAGTCACTGATGTGAAAAACATCTACTACCAATACAAGATATCACCGTACAGTATCTACTGTACAAGAGCTGTGACCAGTGTAGTTTGTGATAAATGTAACGTGGCTGCTTTAATATATATGAATAAAACAGATGAGATATAACATGTTAACTGGTGAGCTTTAGAGGACAGGTGCTGGCAGGCTAATTTTGTTACCCTTTGGACAGTTTCTCCCCTTTTCCGGTCTAAGTTACGCTAACCTGTTGCTTGCTGTAGCTTCATCCTTAATGGACAGATACGAGAGTGGTATCAATCTCATCTAACGCTCTGCAAGAAAGCGAATAAGCGTATCGTCTCTCTATCTGAGCGAATGGGGCAAGTGTTGTTGCTAAAAAGCAGGCTGTTCTCATACATCGTTCATAGCTATACCTATGAAAAGTAATGCTCTGTAATTTGTATTTAGAAATTTGTATGTAATCCACGTAATTCTGAACCAGGAAGTATAAAGAGGGACAAACGCTGCAAATGGGTGGGTCAAAAAACAACAGACCCGTGGGAAATCAGAAGTCAGCGTTGATTTATTTGTCACGTAACTTCCGTACTTAAGTTACGCCACTTTTCTGGATTGATAAAAGCATCGGTCATACAGCTACAGGCTGATAGAATCCCATGAACACTTGGGACCTGTATTATTAACCCAAGCCATGATCTTTTCCTAAATCTAACTAAGTAGTTTTGTTGCCTTACTGGAAGTTTATTTTGAAGAGCCTGGAGCGGAAATTGACACGTGTGTCACATGTTGCTGGAGATTCGTAGAAAAACGCAAGAAAGATGAGGAATAACTTTTTGTAAGATATCATACGAACTGTTGAATGAGGATAAGTTGTAAAAAGACGAAAAATGATGATAGAGCTAACCAGCTCAATCTCAGCCTCAAGAATGATTTGATATTTAAAGGCGACATGTCATGAAAAACTCACTTTTTCAGTGCTTGTGCTCATACATTTGGGTATCTGGAGCGCCTACCAACCCACAAACTGTGAAATAAGACAACCCAGTCAGTTTCTTGTTTCAACAAGCCATTCAGATGTGGCTCCCTTTCCTATGTCACAAGCAGGCTAATTAGAATATATCACCCATGGCTTGAGAACTACCTTTGCAAAGGTGCACCATATTTTTCTCACAAGCACAATCAGAGCAGACTGGGCTTTTTCAGGAAGGGGACTTAAAGAGACAGGGACCCGTTTCAGACAGAGGGTGAGTACAGGTATATTCAGACAGACAGTATGAGAAAAATAGTGTTTTTTTAACATTGAAGCATGTAAACATGTTCTAGTAGAAACCCAAAATACAAGCATGAACCTGAAAATGAGCACGATATGTCCCCTTTAAGCACAGCTTCTGCATCAGGACAGATATCTAAACTCTAACACAAGCTTATCTTTTCCCTCCGCAGACACGGTTGCTACAAATGTACTGAAGCTAAAGTTACTTGTTGCTTCTGTTGTTGTTCCCCTCAAGGATTTACTACGCTGTGATACGACCCTGTTGACTTTGCAGCTCTGCCTTTCTTTTGCCATTCTGTGTGTCTGCATGTGTACCAGTTCAATTATGTGCCTGCGTGTGTGTCTGCGTGTGCGTGTCTCCCAGGGGTGTGTCGCTGCTGTATCATGGCGGGGTCGATAAGCGAATCTGCCCGTGTGACACAACGGATTACTGCTGCCTGGTCTCAGCTCGGAGAAACACTGTGAGCGGACTCGGGAGAAATGGCAGCTCTGCTCTGCTGCTCTAATTCTAGCTGACAGAAAATTTCCTTCACTTGCTTTAAAGTTCTGTTTTCATTATTAATGATCTGCTCCGGATTATTTTCTCGTTTGATTAGAAAGAGGAACATTTGTAAACATGAAGCGTTCCTGCACAGTAACAGAAGATGAGTAAAAGGAGGATCCAGTGCCTTGCTCAAAGACACCTCAGCAGAACACAATCGCTGCTGCTGCTGCGGGATAAATTGGCTGCTGGCAGCTGAAATGCACTCTCTGGTTTCGCTACACACCCTCTGCAACCGATATGATAATTTGATCTTTCCCCCCTCTTGAATTAAATGGAGCAATTAGGCGATACCACTGATGATTTCTCGTCTGTCTCTGCCAGAAAAAAAGACGTTTGTGTCTGCAGGTCAGAAATCCCTCAACGTGGCGGATGTTGCAAGGTGACCTAATAACCTTTATAATCCTAATGAGAGGTGACATTATGCTCCTCTTCTTGGATCTGGATGAGTCACTTTCAGCTGCAGCAGCTGGCTGGTTCTAGTTACAGACGCTGTGTAGGAAACCATAGCAACTTGGGGTTTTGTTTGTTTGTTTTTTTGGTATAAGTAGGATTTTAGGCTTTATTAGTACTGGCAGCACAGCAAAGGCAAATATGCTAAGCTTGAGCTCACCTACTGTACAGTATGTTGATGTGTACAGTACAGTGTAGAGTTGGTGCATTGATTGGATCACAACAGTCTCTAGTGGCAAAACAGAAACAGTGCATGTGCTTTGCATTTTAATCATCAATGAAATGACACAGTCCACTGGATAAAATCTCTTGTTATTTCAATAAATGGCAGTCAAAGGAATAAACTAACGCCTGATCTACAACACTCGCTCTTTCCGCCCTCAAAAAGAGCTGCACTGCTGTTCATCAGCCACGCAACTAATAAAGCTAATCCTCAAAAGAGAAACACTGAAAATATAGCCTCAAGTTACAAACAAAAAAAAACAGACGCGAACACAGGGAGGAAAGGAAATGGGAGCAAGCTGGGTTAAAAGAGAGTTATTTTTAGCGACACAACCACATAAAAAGAAATCTTTAAGATCCACAGTGAAGATACATCTGTGGAGTTATCTCCTGTGAAAAGCAGGAAAGGGGATGTGACTCCCATCAAGAAGCAGGAGATCAAAAAGAATGATTTTTTTTTACTGCATGAATATTTAACTGGATAAATTTCGACCATACAGATTACAGCTACTGTTAAAATGATTTAAAATGTGATGTGAATAAAACTTAAAACATGCATGGAGGCTTACTGACAGCTGATGATTTGTTTGTTACGTCACATGATCCTCAGAGCAGATAATCTACCTAGGGAGACTGAAACTCAGCATCAACCATCCTGCAGGATCCTCGTCTCATCAGGGAGTAATAAGGCTCCGCTGTATTTAAACACTGACTAATATCCACTGTCAGATTGTGTAATAATGAAGTAAATCATCAAGAGGATGAGGCACAGCCTCCAAGGGGGAAAGCGGCCTGCTGACAGGTCCATGGAGGTGGTAGTGGGGGGTGGTGTGGCGGGGGATGATCGATGGCTTGTCAACAAAGCGTTGAGGTGCTAGGGTGGGGGATGGATGACCTGTTGAGATGCCCTCTGGGAACAGAGGAGCAAAAAAAACAAAACAGGTCGATAGCAAATAAGTCTGTCACCAGCAACCGAGCCCCTGAAACAGGAGAGGCTGGTATTCTTTAGGAGCCAAAGGGGCAATGACTGTTTTCAGAATTTAGGAGGAAAAAGAAAACACGTCCTGCTCGTGATAGTGGACGTAGTGTGTTGCATGACACCAGCAGCACAGGACGCTCAGTGTGCAATGTGAGAGCTGCGTCATCCCCAGATGGCAGTCAGAGTCACCAGCGAGCAGCAGCGTGTGTGTTCCCAGAGCTTTATACAGCCTCACCCTCTCCACCTTTGCAACCATGGCAACGGCGAGCAAGGGGTCCTGCTGAGGAAGCTGTGGTGTCCTGAGGGGAGGAGCTGCGATGGGTGACAGCACGTTTGCCTTGTGTGCCCTTTCCTACTTGCAGGTTTGAATGGTCAACCTTGTATTGAGTTTCTTTCTGTAATTTTGATTTTGTTTCACGTTATTTTATAAAACTTATTCAGTTTGTCTTTTATTTATGTGTAAATAGCTTTTAGAATTTGGGTTTTAAAGTTTTTGCTTGTGTGAGGCACTTTGTAATGTGGTTTTTAAAATGTGCTCTAAAAACAAACTAGGGCTGTCCTAGACCAAAGAAATTCTCAGTCGACTAACACTCATGATTTTGGCGACTAATCGATTAGTTGATTTAATTGACAGATATGTAAAACTGAGTTTCTCCACAAATAATCACACAAAAGCAGTACTTTAAATCTTGCGTTTACCAGAGATGTGCTCACAAGTTTCTTAGAAAACAAAAAAGCATAAAATATGACCAATCAACTAAAGACATCTTAGTCGACTAAGAACAAAACGAACACTATTCAATCTTGTATTTAAGCTCGAATATGTTACAAAAAGGTGCTAAATGCGAGATTGGGAGCATTTCCATTGCCTCCGTGTGGCTCTCAACATGGCGACATACTAACAGCACTAACAGTGAAAACAACAGCAACAGTACTGACAGAGTCAACAGTGTTAACCTGGGGAGGAACCAGTGAACCAGTGGTGGCCATCAGAAAGTAGTCGCCACCTGAACCACATACAGCTAGGCCGGCCACAGAGATAATGAGGACAGCCTCACCACATCTCGCTGCTCTCTTTCTTTTATCTGGCTGCTCTTGTGAGCTCCGTCTGGCTGATTTATCTGAGCTCCCGGACCTCAAAAGGAAGCACAGAGCTAAACTAAGACTTGGGAATTGGGCCAAACTGTCTTACTCTGATCTGGAGTATCTGTAAGTAGAAGACACAGTTAAGTGCATATGAGGACAGGCAGGGTGTGTGTGTGTGTGTGTGTGTGTGTGTGTGTGTATGTATGTGCCAGCTCTGGGCAGTGGCATCTGAATTAAATGTTACACTTAAATCACACAGTCAGGGTGATTTATGATTCACTCCTTTTGAACTCCAACTTCCTGTGACAATTATGCAGACGGGGAATTTACCTTTGACAAAGTTCAGTTTCACCAATGTGAAACTTAAAACAAATTAATTTAAAGATGACAGCCACGCAGGCATTATGGCGCTTTACAGGATGAACTCTACAATACCCAGCTAAGAATACACCCTGAAATACAATCGGTTACACTATAAAAACACTCCAGTAATCTCTAAAGAGAAATCTCATAGCTCACATCTCTTTGTGCTCATCCCCGGAGACGTAGCCCGAGTAACCTCGATGTTTCAAAAACCACGTCTTTGCCACCAGCCTCCTCCGAGAGATTATCACACTGTCTCTCAGTCACACGTAAATCTCAAGCAGGGGCAGCACATTAAAAGTAATATTAAAACACATTTCCAGTATACTTTTAATCAAAAATCTGTAGCCTAGGAGAAAAAAGACTAATGCATTATAGAACAGCATGCCAGTCTCAGATTAAGGCAGCCCTGTGGGAAATGAGCTTTTCACTAATGACTAGTGCTTATGGTTAAACATGAATTCACAGTCACACAATCACAATAAGCAAGCAGCAGGGTTTAGGTATTGTGAGTAAAAACGTTATGTTTGCTTATACAATTTACATTTCTGTGATAATTACCAGTATAAAAATAAATATGATTAAATAAAAACGTATCAATGTAATCATGATACAAGCCATTAGCTGAAGTCAGTGATTAAAGTACAGTAAGTGTTCTGACATCTAGCTTGAGGCAGAAACCTGTGATGTGCCTCAATTATGATCAGTCAAATATTTAGGAAACTGAGAGGTAATAAATCCTAAAACTCTAAAAGCACATAGAGACGTTTTTAGATCACCATATCAAAAACAAAAAGGACTCCAAAAATAGCAGCTTTGCAATGAGATGAAAGAAATTTGACGGAAAAACAAGGAGTCAAACTATTTTTAGTGGCACTTTAACAAATATTGTCTGCTATTATGCGTGTAATGCGTGACATATCCATCTATTTGTCAATGATTACCTCTAAGGTGTCATCTTGTGTTGCATTATGGTCTTTATATGTTGAAAAAATGTATAAAAAAACCTTCTTGAGGAAGAGTTGAGCCTTCATGTATACAGAAAACCTGCATGAATTATTTCTTAGTCACTCGATATACATTTGTATACCCAGACCCCTGTAGAGTCATGTGTCCTCTTTCAATGTTAACCACAAGCAGAGAGAAATGTTTGCCTTTTCTCTGCTTTTGTTTGTGCATAAAGAAAAAGTCAATACAGGCCAGGTCGTAAAAGTGTCCCAGGGCTCCAGTGTGAAGGTGAAATGTCAGCGTATTTCACCTTTACATACGACAACAACTAATTAAAGGACACTAGTGGGTTTCTATTTGCAGTAAAAGGTACTGATGAGGAGAAAGAACTACTGCTGATGTCTCCCAGGGTGACTTAAACTATCACAAAATACTGATGCTTACACACAGAGCACAGCAGCAATGAATCAATCCCACAACACACACAATAAACACTGTAGTACACAAATTAAACAGTTTTTACAAAAAAAAAAATCAAATCATTTCACTTATTTACCAGCTTTGGTATTAAAAAAAAGCATTAAAACCTGCATCTGGAACTGAAGGATTTTAAAACAGGCTGGACAACCGTGCAGGTAAATATTTGGCTACATTAAATTAAATTCATGACATTTCCAAATCAATTTGTGCCCTCTCCCTCTGCAAAATAAATGGAAACAACAATAGTGTGTGTTAAAACTTTTACTGAGGAGGTCAGGAGGGTTGGAAATAGCATTCCTTGAAATGGTCCCCTCATCTCCTGAGGCTAAAGGCAATTTCATGCTCCAGCACGACTCATGGGGACATCGAGACTAAAGGTGACCTCAAGGTTAACGGTGCAAACCTAATAAATACGTTGGAAATCCAGCGGCACAATAACAGCTCCTGGTCACACTCCTAAAATCCAATCCCAAGGTTTAATTGCTAGAGAAAATCACGATTTTGAATTTTACAGCAGCATAAAATGAACATAGAGGCTCTTAAAGGAAATATGGCGAGCACTGTGTCCAGCCTGGGTGCTGTTGACAGCCCAAGCAGTGTCAGGGTTCAGCCTGTTGCCACCAACCTTATCGCTTGATGTGACGGACATCAATAATTCAGAGGAACATCACTGTGTTGGCAGCTATTTAAAGATAAAAGGCCATTTGTGTTTACTGCAGGTTTGAACTGGTGTCATCTGCAAAACAAACAACACTCATATTACGTAACAAGTCACTTCATCAGACCTTAAAGTCAACATGAAATGAAAAACACCTTTTTAACCCTTTCAGATCACCTCCCCGGTTATATTGCGCACCTGTTTAATAATATATGCCAAAAAATTACAAAAGATCTATTTTTCCTATTTTGCTATCGAAATCCAATCATCCTTTCTACCTGTAAAAACAAAATATGACGTGTGCTTAAAAGCTAGCACCAAACAACTTCAACCAATAATATCATGGCATCTATCCATCAATCAATCCGTAACTTTTAGCGACAACATGCTAGGCCCGCCCACTTTTTAGCGGTCCAATTAAATGTGAAGGCTTTGATTTAAATCCCTTTTGTAACTGTAGAAAACTAAAACTTGTTTGCTAATATTTTTTGGACTGTCTTAGACAATAGGAATAACTTGTATGAATTTTGAAAATGGGCGTAGTTCCCCTTTAAAGGAGGCAGAGAGTATAAACGTTTTCAGGGAAATCAAAGACTGAAGCAGCTGTGTTCTCTTGTTGGTTTCTCCTCTTTGGTTCAAGGAGGGCCAATCAGTGAATATCTGCCTCTGAGCTCTTTGGTTGAAAAAAAAAAAGACTTTTTAAAGAAAACAGAAACAACCAACATGATGAAGGCAAGAGAGCCACAAACATTTGGAGAATAAAGCATTTTCTGCTGGAGAGGAGTTGTGCAATGTGTTTCATTTTGATGAACTTGTAACTATTTGTGTTTGTTGTTCTACATTTCGCTGTGTGTGCATTCTCAGAGAAAGAAACGGTTGGAAAGACAACCTGGACAACTCCAAGCGGTACAAAGTTCTACAAATACTGTTTGTACTGTAGTATCTGCTCGTCTAGTGAACAAAAGCAAAGCCTTACTTTCATTACACACACCTGAGGCTACATTTGTAAATTATAGGCCACATACTGTCTCATATGAGGGAACTTTATACATTCATTTTTTTAGTCACTTGAAGACAAATGTTTGAACAATTATAATGGCAATGATGTACAACAACAACAACAACAACAACAACAACAACAACAACATGACCCAACGTCAAGGACAAAACCAAGCAAAAGCCACCATTCACTGAGAAGTGAAGCAAAAGATTAGAGTCACGATACAGATTTTCTCATCATTGCTTGATAGATCTATAGGTCCAAACCTGATATCTATCCAAAAAGTGCAACTTATCTCTCAAAATACAAACTGAACAACTAGCAGTAGCAGGTCAAAGTCTACTGGAGTTGGCGTTTGGTCTCGGAGACAATTTTGCAACTCAACCAAAAGGCACAACTTCCTGTAGACGTTTAGTTCAGTTTATTTAGATCCCCATTAGCTACTATATTGCAACAGTAGCTATACTCTTCCTGTGGTCCTCATTCATATTCTAACAATACTTCAATAAGAAAATACATCAATACACACCCGTAACATTAATACTCACAATATGACTCGATACATAACACAACCACTGAGACACACAACAACCAAAACCAACTCAAAGACTATTTAATACATACAGAAGTTCCAAATATCATCTCTATACATAATTAAGAAAATAAATAACTCAACTGATCCACTGAATCACACATAAAGTGGGGTGGATGGCTCTCTATATCCATAATTACATCACAAAAGTCATAATATTCCTTGAGTAAACAAATATAAATCTTAACTTTTTGTTAAAACATGTATTACTTTCTGCAAATCCAAAAACTTGGTAATAAATTCCCTGGTAATAAATGTCTTCCCCTTTGGTTAAATTTAGATTTTCTGGCTCCAGTGCAATAACTTCCAAGATGGTAACCAGCATATAAAACAAAATCAAAGCTTTAAATTCATCAATATGACGTTACATCACAGACTACGTCCATGTTTTGCCACTCAGTCTATGACCAAATGATGCTCTTTGCAGTTTCAGCACCACGGACAGCGCCACGAAAACTACAGAGGAACCACATCATCCTCATCTGTTAGATACATCTCAATGATGTGGATGCTCTAAAAAAAAAATGCATTTATCACCTTTGTTTTCATATTTGACAAAACACACAGTCAGTGCCAGCTTTCACAGGCCCTCTTAGATGTTTATCCAACAGAGTCTGAAGACATCTTGACCAAAAAAACACATTAAACACAACACAAGCGAGACTTAAGCTCCCACAGAATAAAGAACAACCTTTTAAAACTTTCCAGACTAGCCTGTAAAAGTGAAACCAATAAGAGAGTTTATATCTCCAGAGATATACTCTCAGCCTATATAGTGTGTACAGTATATATCCTCCTGGGAACCGAGTTAAAAAAAGTGTCTTCCAATTACTTTTTTTTTGTGATTTCCTTCTTATTTAGGGTTAAAAGAAAATCTTAACAATTTAGGCTTGTTAAACTTTATTTTTACTATCCACTGTAGTGGACTGCTGGACTATTTCAGTGTGAAAAGACTAAAAAAAATGAACAGATGGCTGTAAAGCGATATTAAACCAAGAATATATTAAAATTGATTAAAAAAAACAACACATGCCATATCGCTGGAAAGCCTAGGATGTCCTCTTTACAATACACCAGGGGTTGATAGAGTAGGTCAAAAGAGTAAGAGGATATGCATGTGCACAAAATGTCCACTACAGAGGACACATGTCAATGGGCTGGGTCTCAGGAGGATATATACACTGTTAAGAATTCCCCAGTAAAATAACAGTAAAGAAGTGGCAGCAGGGTTGCCTTTATGTTACTGTAAAATTAACATTATTATACTGTCGCTGAAATTTACAGCTTTGTACTGTTAATGAAAAATACTGTTTGTTTTTTAAATTAATTTCACAGTATTTTACAGTTAATTTATTGCCTAAAGATACATTAAATAGCTGTTTTTCACCTTTCTTTTACATTATCTTACTGATTTGTTTTAATGCACTATTTAGGTTGTATTTTTTACATACATTTTAATAAATATTATTTTTTGCCTAGATGAATAGACTAGCAGGTTACAGACATAGGAATAGTCACACTAAATACAATTTAAGGCACTTTAATTAGAAAAAAGGCTATAATAGACTTGTTGACACGTTTCCCAAAATGTCTGTCTCTATCTGGCTACAAGCACAGAATGCAAACCATAACAACATGTGAGTGAAGAACAATAAAGCTAATTCACTGATTTTACAATCATGTACAATGTACAAGCCTCACATGAGCAGATCAGGTCCCAGAATTAAAAAAATACTGCATTAAACTGTTACTGATGATACTTTAGACAGCTGATCAGCAGTAAAGTGATGTTTTTTAAGAATACATTATAGTTAAAAAACAGCCTATGAGCGTAATTTAACAGGTTTTCTTTTGTATTAACAGAAAAGCACTGTTTTTAGCAATAACAGGTTAATACTGTTGAAATCCTGCTGTAAATTAACAGCAATTGTTTACAGTGTATGCATGTTGGTCTGAGTGTGTTGTCTTATAAACTAAACATCTG
>CAKAOI010039319.1:0-16289 GCA_916701655.1 Sebastiscus albofasciatus
GGAAATCAATTAACAACACAAAACAATGACAAATACTGTCCAGAAACCCTCACAGGTACTGCATTTAGCATAAAATAATATGCTCAAATCATAACATGGCAAACTGCAGCCCAACAGGCAACAACAGCTGTCAGTATGTCAGTGTGCTGACTTGACTATGACTTGCCCCAAACTGCATGTGATTATCATAATGTGGGCATGTCTGTAAAGGGGAGACTCGTGGGTACCCATAGAACCCATTTTCATTCACATATCTTGAGGTCAGAGGTCAAGGAACCCCTTTGAAATTGGCCATACCAGTTTTTCCTCGCCAAAATATAGCGTAAGTTTGGAGCGTTATTTATCCTCCTTTGCGACCAATGGATTCCTTAGGTTTTCTATGATACCATATGATACAAGGTATGCCAAATTAGCTGTTAGTAGTTCTTGTTTGCAATGTACCCATGGATGTACAGACAATTATCACTGGATTACTTTCATACTGAAGAGAACTTAAAACGTGATGATTGTCAGGCAAGTTCTGAGTCGCAAGGGGAGATTTTATTTTCTATGATTTTTAAGCAGAATTATGGACATTTGTTTGGCATTGACACCAGAGGTAATGATATCCTCAGAAAGTATAAGTCACACTGAATCTACAGATATGTGTATCAAGTCTGTGTGATCAGATTTGACTGAGTTATGACTCTGAGATGGGAGTGCTGGTTTTGATGCAAATAACTTACTGTAGTTTTTAGAACACCACCTCTCCCTTTCACTTCACGCAGCACATCTGTCCCGCCACGCCTCCTCACAGTTTGCAAACCTCTGCTCCATCGGTCTAGCTTTTGAGACTTTTTAACCTCATGCTCCATTTAACAGAACAAGTCTCTGACGTGGGTTGTTCCTCTTTTCTTTCTGCTTCTTTAAACAAATCTGTCAGATCTCTTAATGCTAGATTAATAGAGGACAGAGAACAGGGTCAGTGGGCTTTAGGGCCTGACACGTGCACTGTTTTTTTTTTTTTGTTCATCTCTGAATTCGTTGAAGCGGGAACACCCAAATGTAGGATTCCCCCCTTTTCTAGTTGTCTGGCCAAGAGCTAGAAAATCCAACTTAAAGGCAAAGAGGGAGAGAACGAGGAGGAAGCTGGGCAGCTGGAAGGATGCAGACAAAGAATGAAGGAGGCAAACAGGCAGGGAGGTTGAGAGGCTGAATCCTCAGCAAGCAAGGCAGCACGAGAGGCAAAGAGAGCCGGGATAAGAGGTTTGACAGGGCCCGCTTTGTTTGTCATTCATGCTATCCTGCTCATCCCCAAAGCCCCCCCGGCCGGCCCTGTGTAATAAACCCGGACATGCGGCTTCATTCATTCATCCTCTCTGGCCCCAGTGTGTGTTGTAATTGTGCAGCCTGTTGACACGGTTCATAATGGTCCTTAAAGAGCCTGGCTTCTCTCAACCTGACAGCTCTCAATTGGACAGCTACCAGTAATACTGACAGAATGACATACACAAACATACAGCGCAGCGCAAGTTTGCTCTCGCCTCTGCCTGAACCAATAAGAGGGCTCAGGGAGACCGGCCCAGTGTGTGTGTGTGTGTGTGTGTGTGTGTGTGTGTGTGTGAGAGAGAGAGGGAAACCGAGCGCTCGTAGTGTGTGTTCTGACTGTATTGATATATTTCAGCAGAGTGTGGGAGATGACCTAGTGTGTGTGTGTGTGTGTGTGTGTAGGCTGATGATTAGCCGGGCTGAGCGGGGCAGGGCTCTGGTGTAGTATGACCTCGCTGAGGGGCGTCTGTCTGGGCCACGCAGCACGTGGACATGGAGACTCTCTGGGGGTGGGGTCCGGGGGTCGGCTGCTGGAGGAGGAGGAAGGGGGGGGGCGGGGGTCCCCTTGTCCAGCCCTACGCCACCCAGCAACCCCCCCCCACCCCCCTCCAACCTCCAGCCTCCCCCAAAACAAAAGCTCCAGATGGTAGGAAAGCCACCAACCTCCCTCATCCCTCACCCTTCGCTCCCCCTCCCTCAACCTTTGTCTGGAGGCCTGTCCCTTTGTTTGCGGAAGAGAGACCCCCGAACGGATTAACTCTTTGCATTCCAGCCTCTTTTGTGTTAAACAGCCAAATCTAAGACCCCGACCCCGCCGCCACCTCGGCCCCGCCCCCGCCGTCCCCTCCTCAGCACCTCGCTGGGGTTTTCTTCCCTCCTGTCTCTGCTTCTGTTTCCTGTAGGATGGCGTTGGCGGGGGGAGCTTCAGAGCTGTAAGAGGGGGAGGGGAGGTGGGTGGGGGGGGATGTTGGGGGAGGAAGAGGGAGCCTGGTGGTGGGGGTCACTCATCCACATCTGTTGTTATGGGTGGAAGGATAAAGAAAAGGCTCAGCGAGGACTGCAGGTGTTGATTGTGTCATTAGCTCCCTCTCTATTGGCTGCTGCTAGTTGTCTCCTCCTTATCCCCAAATCGATTGCTTTAACCAGTTTTCACTGGATGGTCGCTGAATCCTCAATACACCCCCCCCACACACACACACACGCACACACACACCCCTCACCCCAACACACAAAACATACACACACATGAAAACCTCAGCACAACAACAGTATGTCGAGGGATCCTCTGTGTGATTGCCTCTAGCTGAAATTCTTGTTTGTGAGGGGCAGAGAAAACAGTGAGCCGTCTTCTGCTCCTCAATGTCTGGACTGTTCTTTATAAACGCAGGTTTCAGACAGTCTTCTTCACCTCTTCCTCCTTCTCCCCTTGTTTCTTAATTTATCCGTCTTTCCTCACCACGTACACACGTTTATATCGTAAATGGGAGCAGCTGAGTTTGAAAATCAAGGCTCCTAGTTGCATTTCCAAGTCAGAGATGGACTAGTTACATCTAAATAAAATCCAATAGTAACACTAATACAGTCGATTCAGCTAATTTAAAAGGAGCTGTACACTGTTTGTTTGTATCTGGTTTCACTTGTTAACGAACTGCTACAATTATGCAACGAAACAAAAGACTAATTAACGCTGGTGTGCCTACAAGGCCAGCAAGGGGGGTAGCCATCTTGGAATAATGCATCAACAGTCTGAAGTCACAAGAGGTTTTCCTGTTTCTTCCCATTCCTCCGACATCGCAGCAACTCTAATCCTAGTGAATGAGAATAATGCAGATATCAGTTCTGATATCGCAGATCGCCTACTGATGACATCCTTAGATATCCTGAAATATGAAACAGTATCTCAACGTTTTCAGCAGTTGCAAAACTACTTGAAGAGGTTCACTTTAGAAGAATTAAGATTTGGTCACACCGACATATGCACAACTATGCTGAGCGAATTAGCATCGTTCGCCAATTCGGAGAGTCCAAAATACAAGAAGCTCTCGTATTAGCTGCGTCTCACTGTCATTTTATATGACAAAAGAGATGCGGCATGGTTTGCAGTCAGTCGTGAGACGTGTATGTGGTCAACCCGGTCTCATGGGAAGGCGTATAAATAGCAGGACATTCCACGTGTCACGAGAACGCATTTTAGCCTTTTCGCTTGTTATTTGTACGGCACACAACAAAACTGCGGTAATGTCCGCCGTTAGGCTTAGGCAACAAAACCACTTAGTTAGGCTTAGGAAAAAAGTCATGGTTGGGCTTAAAATAAGTACGTAAACTAAGTAAAATACGTACGCATGACTATGGAAAACATGTGCCAAACGTCACTAACGTAACTAGCAAGACAAAACACTGACTTCGAACCCCGGTCTTGTACGTCACTAGCTCTGAGTGTGGCATATTTATCCGGATGTGTTAACCTTGGACTCAAATCAATCAATCAAGCTTTATTTATATAGCACCTTTCAAACAAGTCAAATGCAATTCAAAGGGCTGTACAGACGATTGACAAAAATGTAGAATGTTAAAAATGGATTTAGAGACTAATGGCGTACAAATGAGACGTCAAAAGCAAGAAAGGTGTTAGTATTGCACGCTAAATGCCTTTCGCATTATTGTGGCATTCCTACGCCTTTTCGCGCGAACAGGCTGAGATGGTACAGGATTACACCTCTTGCTAACATACAGTGAGCGAGTGAATTCTGGCGAAGGGAGCGCAAAAAAATGCCCGGATACACTACGAGCGATGTCATTCTCGATTACATAGAGAGCGTAATATTGATTAACTGTCAGTTACTGTCAGCTCTAATTTTGACCGGTGAAAATAGGTTGGTGGTGTGCAAAACTTAACATAAATAGAGCCAGGGAGAGCGTTTTTTCATACAAGCGACACATCGCTTTGCCTATTAGCTGATGCACGGAGCAGGTTAAGACATCTTCATTGGGAAAAACCGAAACGATCTGATGTTTGCTTGTTCGCATCGCGTCCAATTAGTAAGAGGTGTTACCAGTTACCAACCAAAAGCGCGAGCATTCACTACATCACCAAGCTTCCAGCGCTACCTGTGAATTCAATTTGCTATGTCACCTTCCTGTGTGATCGGGCACTTTGTGTTTGGCGTGCAGAAGGTTTCTGAAGTCTCCACTATGTACCTGAATGCAGGAATATCCTCCACCTGTATGTGTGAACATCTACCAACAACTTTATTTTATTGTTGGTTCCTCTTAAGCCGTCAGTCTGTATTTATTAGTCCAATGGGAGTGTTCCTGATTTACATGGAACGTGATGATGTTTCCTCCTGCTTGCTGAATGCATTGCTGCTTCCAGGAGAATAGCTGGTACTTGAGTCAAGGTAATAAAGACAACTGGAAGGGTTGCGTTTCCCCGCCTCCGCTCTTTGATTGCAGCATTTCGCCCCATTAAGAAGAGCCTGTTCTGATAAGAGGAGGAGACGGCATTGGTCGACTCTCTGTAACTTTGTTGTTGTTTTTGTTGGTTCTTTCACTCTCACGCTCTGTCTGCCTCCTTATCTCCATCTGTCTCCATCTCTGTCTTCATTTCTATGTATATTTCCGTCTCTCCTGACTCACTGGCGGAAGACGCACATGGGATTATCATGTAGACCTGCCACCAGCAGTCTGTCTTTCTGTGTCTTTGTTTACGCTCCTTATTATAATGGAAAAGCACATTGTAACCACTGGCTTTGTCAGACCACAGTTAATTGCAAATAATTATCGTGATGGCATTTAATTTTAGTAATTGTCTTCTTCTGGACGGCTGGTCGCTAATCCCTTCCTCCTCTGTTCTGGATACAAAGTGTGTGTGTGTTGACAGTGCCAGCTTGTATTTTTTTTTGCCTTGTTTCTCATTTGAATGAATAAAAAAAGAGTTTGCATGACCCCCAAACTACAATTTAAATCTCTTCCTGTGACTCTTGAAAAGTAAGTGTTTTCTCCTATGCAGAGTTGTGTGGCTCAAATACCATCAGTTACTACCCATAATACCATAAAGAGCTTCCCATGATGAGATGATTAGATTGAAATGATTAGATAATTGGATAGAAAATGTACTATTACAAGGGTGTGCAGACTACAAGATTTCTTGCAGATTGCTGGTGCTAATTAGCCGCGAATGTTGACTTCCCAGATAATTTCTAAAGATTAGTGTCTCTGAAAAGGAAGCGACAACAACTATGACATGGGCTTTTTCCTCGAAATGTGGGTGGGGATTGTCAAATCAGAGCTAACAATGGTCCCATCCAGACTTGATTTTAGTCCCAGTGACACATGAGATGGCAGAGTAGATGGGAATGGATTTTTTCCCCTGATTGCACCCTGAAAAGCGGCCTTTCATTAGTACAATATTGGAGTAATTCCTGCTAATCTAACACCTTTTCATGGCTCCGTTGTAGCTATACAGAGGAATGTATCCTATGTCAACCACCTGAAATAATATCAGCATAATGAAAGCCTTGGTTTCTGCGTTTAGTCTCGTCCACCAGCGATCCTGCTTCAGATTATGCAGAGACGCAGAGAGAATGAGATTTCCCTGCGTGGCTCAGACAGAAGCAGGTCAGCTGTTCAAATCGCAATATATTTCAGACTTCACAGGCCGTGAGATGTTAGATCACCTTTCCCCCCCTACCCGCCCCGCACCTGTACCTGCTTGTGTCTTTTCGGAGTAACAAACTGTAACCTACGTTCCATTTCATTTCCCTGAGAGCTGATTGGATTTGCGATGGCCGAGCCTTTTTTCCACCAGCGGCTCGTGGCTGACGGAGCAGCAATCTCTTTAACACCAACCGATAGATATGATAATGTACACTGGCTTTATTGTCGAGTGACAGAAGGGCAGCACGACACACACACACACACACACACACACACACACACACACACACACACACACACACACACACACACACACACACACACACACACCATATGTGTTCACTGCCGTCTTTGCACAGTCCCTCTCTGTTCCTTCAGCGCCCTCCTTGTCTAGAGGGGACCCCAGTGCTCACTGAACGCCTCGGGGCACCGACTCTGTCTTTTAATCTTTAAATACTTTACCAACACATTTCTATTGTAGTTCATATGCTTTCAGAGGTTGCTGCCGAAGGCTTGAAATGTATCATTCTTTTTTATTTTTAGGACACCTATTGTTAGCGGGGCAGTTAAGCATAGCAATTGTGCATTTTGCAATAAAAGCAACACATTTGGCACAGATGTAGGTTTACATGTTGTGAAAAGATCTAGATATCGGGGCGCTGCAAATTTGGCCCCCTGAGAGCCGTGGCAGCCATTTTTCAAAATGGCCGTCAATTAGGCTCTTAGTATTCCTAAATGTTGGAGAAATCTTATTTTGTGACTCTTGATGATTTCCAAAGTGTGTTCAAGCGGGCAGTGACCCTGATGAAGACCAAACACGTTGCTCATTTTAAACAATTATTGCCATGTAAAATAAAGGCATTTTAATTTTGTTCAAACACTACAGTGTGCTTTGGATTCTTTTTGAGGGAGACTTGCATTATGTACTTTTTTGAGGCCATAGTCCACCCATGCAACGAGCCCTTCACAAGATTGAATGAGCCCAATACACCTGAAGGATCCAAAGAGCACCTGTATGTGATTACCACAAAGACCCAGCAACGCTTCTACTCCATTGTCTTCGTGTTCAAGCTGATTAAATCAAATGTCAGAAGATCACAGATATGATTTTTTTCTCTGTTTTTTGAAAGCTTTTAACCTGAGAAAGGTGTGAAAACAAAATAAAAGGAGCATGGTCACTTCATGATCAAACTTCAGCCCCTTGCCTTCGTGATAGAACGACGAGATCTTCAGCTTTCCGTCGGTGCATTTCACATTTTTCTCAGTTTAAAAGCTTTTAAAAAGCATGCTTATAAAGTAAAGAGGGAAATAATCATGTCTGTGATCTTCTGACATTTGATCTAATCAGCTTGAACACACCTTGAAAATCATCAAGAGTCGTAAAATCAGTTTTCTGCAACATTTAGGAATAGTAAGCATCTATTTGATGGCCATTTTGAAAAATGGCTGCCATGGCCCCCATGGGCCAAATTTGCAGCACCCTGATATCTATATCTTTTCATAACATAAACATCTGTGCCAAATGTGTGGTTTTTATCATCAAATGCATAGCTGTTATGAATATTTCAGTGTAGCTGCCTCACTATGTTGCACTCTTGTTTTCTTGGTTTCCTCGAAAGAATATATCAGTGATCAGAAATGTTTTATAATAACCGTATTTAGGAGATAATAACACTAAACCATGAAACTCAAAACACTGTGTTCAATGAAAAATGTCCAACATGTGACAGGGTGCTGGTGAGCGATTCTCTGACAGTTATGGGCAATCAGCTAATATTTTCTGCTCCATTTCGCAGTCTGTCATATCAAGTGTCACGGCTGTCCCGAACATCAGCACAAAGAATGCATCTAACACTTTATTTGCACCTTTTTAAATGATGACAAGAATGAGCTCAGCACTTCCTTTTTTTTATACGGTGTCCATGAAATCAATATCTTGAAGAAGTAGAAGTCCTTAATGTGGACCGGCTTAGCAGGTACTTAATTTCAGTGCAGTAATTAAGGGCCCATTTGGAGTGGGACCTGGTGGCCCCTGCTGCCCTGGAGGAGTGGGATTGGTCTAATTAACTAATATGAGTGCGGCTGATTGGGCAGTAAGTAACATAATCACAGCTGATTGGTCACTAACTTGCAGGTCGCCAGGGCGGATTGAGAGGAACATTTGGTGACCCGTCCCTCCTGGATAACAGCTCTCTGGAGCTGAGCTGCCGGCTTCAGGCTGCTGTAGGATGGCGTGGCGCCGGCCAACGTGCATCTGATCTGTAGAGGGTTCCTGTTTTAACAGGGCTTGGTATCCAATCTCTGGGGGTGTAGCATTTGAGCATTTGAAAGCTTTAGAGCTGAAATGCCTCGGTGATTAATGAATAAGACAGCACTTTATTTAAGTAGTTTTGTAAGCAAAATTGCAAAACATTCAGTGGTTCCAGCCTCTCAAATGTGAATTCATGCTCGCTTTCTTCGTCCTTTATGACAGTAAACTAAATATTGTTGGGTTTGTGACAGTTGGTTGAAAAAAATAAGCGATTTAAATATGTAAACTTGGGTATTGGAAAATTGTGATGGACCATTTTCACCAAACAGTTAATCAAAAATAAGATGAATCAATAATGAAAATGATTTGAGTTGTAGCTCTTTTGTAAGTTGGCCTGTCACGATAATTATTGACTTACTGTGCGATATATGGACATGACCTGGTCTTAAAGTGACAATAATGTTGTTTATCACAATTTTTTTCTGGGACAATATATCGTCCAACAAAAGTCGTGACATGCCTAAGCGTTGAAAGTTCACATCGAATGCTTTCAGGTCCTGTTTACATGTTCTTTGATCAGATATATCCTAAATGATATCATGACTTTGCCTATAAGATAGGATTTTATATGGTAAAAATAAGCAGTTTCCCGTATTTATCCACATTTATTGGATCAGTACATCAAACTTGTGCTTCTGCTCTCCACAGACTACTTTATTTCTGCAAAGATGCTTATGTCAAAGCACTATTTAACGCTGCCGTCACAGTTGTGGTTTGATAAATAAAAAACAAATGATACGGACACAAGTCTCCCAGTGTGTGAGTGCTGAGCACAAAGCCATCCTTTTAAACACTGCTGTTTCAGAGATGTTTGGCTTGTTTTGTTAAGGGAACTGAAAAATGTGTTTATATTACTCAAAAAAGGTTTAAAAAAGGAGGATTTCACTTACATACTTAGACATGTCAGCTCTTCTTTAAAATTATCTTAAGGCTGAGCCACGCAAAAAGATTTTTTAAAATCTTAAGAGATTTTGAAAATGTAAGAGAGCCCATGTCATGTTAAATTTAACAGTTTTGTTCCTATAGTGTGTGGTGAGGAACGAGTTGGCCAAAACAGCACACCACACACTAACATATTCATTCATGAACAATAAGAGTCCCGACTTAAAAAAACGGAAATCTCACAAAATGTCTTGCGATCAAACGTGACTTTAGTATAAACAAACATGGCGGACGACGGGCAGGAAGAATTAGTGGTTAGTTTTTGCACTACTTTTTACTGAAAATTCATGAAGGATGGATGGATGAAGTCACAGAGACACGATAAATAAACACTTGTGTTGTTGCCACAAATTAACAACTTGGTCCTCTATTCCTGAGGTCCATCTTACTACTACTTTATGCTTTGCGTTTTGCATTAGCATTAGCTACGGCCAAGATGACAGTGGTTGTTGTCTTTCCACTGCAGTCACTTCTTTCCCACGTGACTGCGTCATCGGCTGTCCTCGGGGTCCAACAGGATATCCGATCATAAATATTGAACATGTTTAATATTTACGATTTGAAATCGGAGCGGCCAGGATGGACTTCCAAGCCGATTGGGAGATGTAAAAAACACTCTTAACATACCTCAGACCACAGGAATATCTGGAAAGATAATCTTTAGAACCACAAAAAAACGTTGCTTTGCTGACAATTGTCGGGAGGGGGGAATCGGGCCCAAAATCTGGCTGATTCTCGTTTAGTGTGTACACGAGCACTTTAACCACTATCACTCAGATCATTGGACACAAACTTGTATTCATTGCAACCACATATCCACATCAGAAACCAGGAAAACCAGGAACATAACATGTCTTTGGATCCCACATAGGGAAGTGTCTAACTGCTGTCTCTCTCTTGTCCTGTGTGCACAGTGTATTCTGGGATCTGTACTGCGCTGCCCCGGACCGGAGGGAGACATGTGAACATTCCAGCGAGGCCAAGGCTTTCCATGACTATGTGAGTGAACTTAACCAACCCTCCAGTATGCACACATCCACCACTTCTTGGACACACTCACACATGCACACGCAGAGAGAGCAGGAGAGAGATGGGACTCTTCTGTCTTCTGTGGTAATGCTGCTGCTGGTTCTTGTTTTGACATGTCTGGTCTGCCTGCTGCAGCCTCTGTTCTGTTCTGGATGGGACGGTCTCTGAGCCAGACGTCTGAAGTAGCATGCTTTTAAAAATGCAGCACCTATGAACACCGCTTCTATATTTTATGGGAAAGCCCTTAGACTTCCATCTTTTTGAATTTTTAAAGTCTAATCGAGATGCCATTTCTGCCACATGATCAGCCTCGGTTAGGTATCTTTAGCTCAGCTGCTGACCGCACTTCCTCAAACGCCGACCCCCTGACCCCATTCAGGTCTCTGCGAAACTGTCTCCCTGAGGTGAAAGGTTGCGTCGCTGCCTGGCTATTTATTGGTCCACTCAAGGCTTCAGTAAAGGTCAAAGCACATAAAGCAGCTGGCTGATCACACAAGCACATTAACACACACATTCACCAACAATACATATACACATAGGACACATTTAGAGCTGGCTAGTTGTGGCTGCAGGGGGCTGGACGGGCGGTGAAAGGTCAGGGTCCGCGGCCCTCTTGACCCGCTCATCTTCTGAAGAGTTGGTGCAGTCGATCAGTAACCTATCGACACACACAAGAGCCAGTTGATGTCTGAGCGGATCGACTACAATTGAAAGTCTTTGTTGGTTCAGCTCTCATTATTGCAAATGACCGTTTTGATGTGATTGTGTCTCTCACTTTCTGCCAGTTTGGGTTTTATAATGTCTTCCTTTTGGGCTCGTCCACACTCTGTGTTGCCTGGGACGTATTTGACTAAGGATTACACGGGTGTTAGGATGTTGACTGGACAGACTGCTTCCACCACCAGATCATCGTTCCACCTGGGCGGCAGTGAAACCTGAAATGGATTAGAGGTGCTATTCTCACCATTTCATTCAGGCTGTTTTAGCCCACAGCCAGTCACCCATCCATTCAGTTGAACTCTCTTATGAGGTTTGACAGCAAAAGTGTGAGCACTTGTCAGCTGAACAGATTACATTTGTTGTGCATGTACGACGCATGTGTGTGTGAGGGGGGGCGCGAGTTTGATGTCTGCGCTCCTCCGTCTGTGTATGTGTGTGTGTGTGTGTTAGTGTGTGTGTGTGTGTGTGCATGTGTTGGACCACCATAAGATTAATTACATGGTTAATTAAACCTAGTAGTTAATTAAATCTGACAACTGTGTCTAATTAATCTAAATGCAATATAATTTCCTACACCTTTCTCCAGAGGTAGGCCAGCTGGATACCTGCATGTCAGCTCTTTAGCGGCTCCGGTTTGACAGGCCCGGTCAATATATGGCTGAACATTGAGCTTCAAATTCTGCCGCCGTAAAAAAGACACATTTTAAAAAAAGTGTTTCAGACTCCGGCGACATAAATCAGTCAGGATCACTGATGCTGCTGTGTGTTTGACTGTTGAACGAAACACAGTCTGGTGTTGTAATTGATTGAGGACGCTGTGTGATCTTGTTTTTTAACAGACAAACACATAACTTTGTTGTAGTTGAAGCATTCAGACAGTGTTGTTTGACCTTCGACCTGGCTCAAGTTCATGAGGTCAGAGTGTGTGAGCTGTCCGTCTGAGAGGGCTGATCTGTTGGTGACGTGTTAGATAAAAACATTATTAATTAAAGAATTATTTGTTGGCCTTTAACTCCTTAAGATACAGTTATAATATTCTAAATGTCTTGTGCATCTTTTTTTTACACATTGCGCCAAAACTCATGTATGATTCATGTATTTGCTCTCTTTGGAAAATTTGGGATCTTAAAATAAAGTCTTTGAGGAGTGTTTGGCTGCACAGCATGAGTTGGTAATGACTGACCCAGGGGGCCGCTGCTTTTTAGTGTTGCTATTTTGTAATAAAGGAATACTGTACTTTTTCCTCCTTTTGATTGTAAATGCTGGAACCAGGGCTGTCAATCGATGAAAATATTTACTCGCAAATTAACCGCACGTTTTTTATTTGTTCAAAATGTACCTTAAAGGGAGATCTGACAAGTATGTAATACTGTTATCAACATGGGAGTGGGCAAATATGCTGCTTAATGCAAATGTATGTATCGTATTTATTATTGGAAATCAATTAACAACACAAAACAATGATAAATATTGTCCAGAAACCCTCACAGGTACTGCATTTAGCATAAAACATATGCTCAAATCATAACATGGCAAACTCAAACCGAAGAGGCAACAGCTGTCAGTGTGTCAGTGTGCTGACTTCACTATGACTTGCCCTAAACTTTATGTGATTCTCATAAAGTGGGCATGTCTGTAAAGGGGAGACTCGTGGGTACCCATAGAACCCATTTTCATTCACATATCTTGAGGTCAGAGGTCAAGGGACTCCTTTGAAAATGGCAATGACATTGTTTCCTCACCAAAATTAAACGTAACTTTGGAGCGTTATTTAGCCTTCTTCACAAGAAGCTAGTATGACATGGTTGGTACCAATGAATTCCTCAGGTTTTCTAGTTTCATATGATACCAGCATCTTCACTCTAGCTTTAAAACTGAAATACATTAAAGAAATTAGTGACGTTAAAACTAATTTGCGTTAACGCATTATTATCGCGTTAACTTTGACAGCCCTAGCTGGAACTTTTTAAGATTCACCCCCAAAGAGAGTCAACAGTAAAGTGTGTGTGCATGCTCAGAGGGTGTGTCAGAGGCTCTGACAACAGTAAAATGCAAGAGTAGGTATGTGTGCCCACACACATGCTTTTGTGACTGTTGCCGAGTGTGTGTGTGTCTGTGTGTGTGTGTGTTGTATGTGCGTCTTTGTGTGTTTGCGTGACAGAGCGAGGGAAAGAGAGTGTCAGGGTCGAAGCGTGTGAATCCCCAGGGTGACGAGGGGTCTGTCTGTCTCTGATTAACTCTGGCTCCTCGGTCCCCGCAGACCGACGGCCTGATCAAGTCTCTATCACGGCCCCTTGCTGATAACGGCTCCCTCATTCCCCCCGCCGGTCCCCCCGGATCACAGAGTGAAAAACAACACGGCTCCCAGGAGTCGCACGCGCTCCGCTCTGTGCGTCGCTCCAGTGAAAGAGGAATGTGTGGAAGATAAAGCGGGATTGGTTTTTATTAATGTTTTATTTTTATATAATTTATGGTCTTCTCCGCTAGCTACGCTGTCAGTTTGTTGTGGATAACAATGAGAAAATAACTGCCGTGCTATAAAACTGATATTTAGAAATGCTTATTTGTTTCCTGGAACTAATGTGGTTGCTAGGCAACATTGAGCCAGTGTACAGTGTTAGTTACAGATTTGGTTTGGCTCAGCTCAGCTTGGCTCAATTTGGACCCCGTTTGAAGGCCCCTCTCGCTCAGCCCTGTCCTACTGGCCCCCATTGTGAGCGATGATGTAGACTTTGTGGACTCTCCAGTTTGGGAAAGATAATGGAATATAATGTGCTAATCCTCAGATCTGGGGACTGGTCGACAGCTAATCCAGGGGAATGTGGTGGGATTGGAGCCCTGGCCACACTCCCAGAACTGGAGGCCTCTGACTGGCTGGTTGGCTTCACCCCTGGATGGCGAATCTGCTATCATAGCCACTCGAACACACGCTCACACATGCAGGCACGCTTGTATCACATACCCACACTCACATGCAAGAAAAAAAAAAATGCACATACTCAAAGTGAGCGAGATGATTTGGTATCATAAAGAGCTGAAGTCTTGCACTTCTGTAAAGTAATTTAAGTGGTCTCTCTTGTCTTAATTGTTAGAGTTGTGTTTCTGTCCTTCCTCTTCACGTCGCCGTTTAATCATGTTTATTTCCTAAAAGAGATCCACACATCTTATAGTCCTCTTTTCTGCTGGAATTTGGATGTTCCTCAAAAGAGCACTTTGTTGAGGAAACGTGTTTGATTATAATAAGAACATGGCACGTCTTTAGTAACTCAATATGAATGATTAAAGGACGGGAGCTTTGTGATGAAGAAAGCATACATATTGACGAGCGAGGAGGCACGCTTGTTCACATTCTTGCTCACATTAAAGCAGGCAGAAGAATGAGTCTCTGTTTCCTCCGTCACACACGCACACGCACGCACTCGCAATCACAGACAAACAGTCTTTCAGGAAGCGATACACTCGGCCTTGTTGTTGCAGACATTTTGCTTTGCCCCAGCCAGAGGTCGTGATCCCGAACATCTGCGATTCATGCCAATCCGGGTTCAGCGCCTGCGGAGTGTCACAGATTTAGTGCCACAAGTGCGTCATTCCCATCGCAGTGCTTCACTGACTCCACTCAGCTCTCCGCTTGTTGACGAGAACCGTCATGATGGTTGAGATGGAAGAGTCAAATAAGGGCATCTAAACATCTTCTTTTCAGCATCAAAAATAGATTCTGATAGGATCATAAATACATTTGTGAATTTGATCTGAAATGATTAGTTGTCGTATATCAATGACATTCACTTGTTCCAGCTTTTCAAATTGCAGTTTGTCTTTGTTATATCATTTTAATTTGAAAATATCTGGATTTTTAAAAATACTTTTTGGACAAAATGAGCAATCTGAACACGTCATGTTGGGCTTTGCAAAAATGTGTTGGGTGCTGATATGTTGTAGACTAAATGATTAATCAATTTAGGGCTGCAACTAACCATTATTTAAATCATCTATTAATCATTTGGTGACACAACATAGTGAAACATGCCCATCGTGGTTTCCAAGACATCGAGATGACATCTGCAAATGTCTTGTTCTGTCAGACCAAAACCCAAAGATAGTTTAGTCCAATGGTTCCCAACCTTAGGGGGGCGCCAAAGATCGAAGGGGGTGCGCCAGGATTTGTCTGCTCTGAGGTTGTCAAAATTAGATTTGCAAATGTAGAACTAAAAATCATAATCATTGTAAAGTCCATAAGTCAAAATGTATTCAAAAGAGATAGATGTGGTCATTTCCGAAATTCACAAATTGTTTTAATCTAACGCAATATTCTGCTTCAATAGATACTTGTTGGCGTTTAGCCTTTCAAAAAAACATTTTCACTGCTGTCAAAAAACTGTTAAGTTATGTTCATTAAAGAAAGTTGATTTATTAAAAAAAAGACCAACTCATTTAATACACTGAATCACTTTATTAAAATTGAGGATTTTGTTCGAGGATTTGTAATTTTTTTAGGGTGATGACGTCAGAAAATATGGAAATATGGGGGGTCAGCTTTTCTTAGATACAAGTAGAGGAGGCTTCAAGGAAAAAAGGGTTGGGAACCACTGGTTTAGTCAGTTCTCTGTCATATAGTAGAAGACAACAGAAGGAGTAAATCCCAACATTTAAGAAGCTGGAACAAGCAAATGTTTGTCTTTTTTTTTTTGCCTGAAAAATGACTCAAAAGATAAATAAATTATCAACATTTTTGCTGATTAATTTTCTAGTCAATCGACTAAGCTAATAAACAGCTTTTGTTTCAGCTCTAAATCAGTTAATGTGAACGAAAAAACAATGGAAAAAGGTGTTAGTTGAAGCCTTTTAATCTGCTGTGTTCCCAGCATGCAGTGTGCAGACGGTGGATGGATGGAGGTGCGCTGTTGGCTGTTGCCTGGGGATTCTTTGAGAGGGTTAAACATTTGTCAGGCTGGACCACAGTAACAGGTGGCACGAGGGGAGGAGCGGCACTCTGTAAACAACCGTTGATGGCCAAGCCTTTGTCTGGACTCTGTGTGTGTGATTTCGTGTGTGTTTTCCATCTCCACAACTCGCCGTGTGTCACCGTACCAGGTGCTCACTCGCCTCGTTTTAACGCCACACGTCTGCCGAAGCCCTTCCTTCCCTTTCATAGCCGTCTTTGTCTCTATCCTTTTTTTCTTTTTCTGAAATACAGAATTTACTCATCCTGCACCGTTTTGCCTGCTTCAATTCCTCTCAGGTCTTTTTCACCGCCCCCCCCAGGGGGGGGGGGGGGGGGGGGGGGGGGGGGGGGGGGGGGGGGGGGGGGGGGGGGGGGGGGGGG
>CAKAOI010039319.1:16328-40751 GCA_916701655.1 Sebastiscus albofasciatus
CTCCTTTTGCCTCCCTCCCTCCCTCCGTCCCTCCACCTCTCCTCCCTCCGCCTCCCCCACCCTCCTCTCTCAGAGGAGATTGATTGGGTAATCTGGCTGGGTGCCAGTAGTGCCCGCTTTCTTGCTCGGGGGAAGGAGAGAAGCGGGGGCGACATGACGACATGCAGGAATAATAATAACATCCATAATATAGGCAGAGTGGGTATGGATGGAGGGATGAAGAGGAGAAGCAGAGGAATGGAGTCAGCGTTGGCACGGCGATGTCTCCTGGCCGTTTAAATATAGCCTACACACAAACGGCATGCCACAACATTGTGTCTCCATTTCTGTCCGTCTCTATCTGTCTCTCTATCTCCCCCTCCCCTCCTCACCTCCTCCGTTGTGTCGTCTTTTAATATCAAACAGTGCGTGGAGTGCAGGCTGCAGGCAGACGGGCGTTGAGCGAGATGACGCCGTCTTTGTGTGCCGTTGTTTACCGTTGTTACCGTCTAAATGAAAAAGGCCAGTTGGCTCCTCTGTCTGTGTATACCTTTCCCTATCTGAGGGAAGCAACAAAGCCTGAAAGTGCTGCCCTCAAGCTGTGTGTGTGTTCGGCTGGAGGTCTGGAAGTGACAGAAGCAAGAAGATCAAATATTGTTTATGATTCCCTTCCTCACAGGTTCATTCTGGGCAAGCTTAAAACGTGCTGCGGTTTAGCATTTGATCTCGACTCGGCGAGCGTGAGCTCCCGGATCCGTGTTTGACAGAGACAGACATGACGACAGACAGATGGAGACAACAAACCGGGGACAGGAAGACGGGTGACAGAGGGGAGAAGAGGAGGAGAGACGGGACGCAAAGAGGGAGTTGGAGAAGAAGGGAGGGAGATGTATCGGCGTGCAGGAAGAAAGAGGTGTCTGAAGACACTGGGGACTCTTTTTGAAGTGTGCATTTTTCATAGTTTATCTGAGTTTTGGGTGCTAGCTATACGCCGTAGCCAGAGCAGCGTAAATGTTATTGTAGGAGCCAAACCCTGCAGCGCTTACTTTCCATCCTTGCATGCAGATTTTCAACCCAGTCCCATTTAATTTCCCTAACCCAGTTACCCATGAATGCCCTCTTAGTTGCAACATCTTCATCCATAAAATTTAAACGCATGCTTTTAAATGAATACTACATTCTGGGAAATAGTAGAAACTCCTCGGGGCATTTGTTTATCTCTCCCAGAGAAACCGGGGTGAATGCTGCCAATTCTGTTTCAGTTTAGTCATTTTCAGGAAATAGATTATGGTTCAATAATTAAAAAAAGCAACATTCATCACTTGTTTGCCTCGACTGTAACCAGTTCGCTGTGGAGAATTGAAGTGAGCGATTTGTCAGGGGGTTGCAAGTTCGAGGGCGACCTTCCATGCCGGAGGTGTTTCTGTTTGTGGCATCTTGTCTGTGGTGGTTTCTCCTGCCAAGCCTGCATCTCCTGACTGAGCTCAGACATTCACCAACACTCTCCCTCTCTCTCTCTCTCTCTCTCAGCATCTTTGAAGTTCACGGACACTGGTGACTCCCAAACCACATCCACTTACAGTATCCATTTATCCATTGTGTAAAGAGACCCTGTCTTGCACAAAATGGCATAAATTACTGCAATTATGATGTGTCTGCTGTGTTTGATTCTGCTTACGTTGGCAACCTGCTCCGACTTAGTGTTGTTATAACTTTGTGTCCTAAGTCTGCAGGGAGAGGGCAGAACAACCTGGTGTAATTTTCTAACAACGATTGTGAGCGTTTTGCTGTTTTACTGAGTAAATTTCAAAGGAGGTTGGTTTTCAAAGTGACGTGACACTGCTGGTCTCACTTTTCCAGCTGCGTATAGCTCCCCGTTCTCTCCTCTCGGAGGAAAGCTGGGAGCAGCACTCCATTACTGCCGTTCCTCATTAGGTCTAAAACACTGACGATGGTTACGAGGATTGTCAGGCGGGTCCCAGGGAGTGAAACCTATCTTTAAACACACACTCCTGTTGGTTAACTCTGGGAGCTGTGAAGCCATTTCCTTCTTTTAACGCCAAGACCTTAAATTAAATCAGCTCACACTGGAGCAGCTGTGGTGGACATCATATGAGAAAAGTTTGATTTTTTGAAGTCAAGTGTGATTGCTTGCTGTTGTACAGGTCCAGGAGCACATGTTAACTGTCCGCTGAGGAATTTAGTGTTTGGCAAACTGTGCGGGTGGAGGAAATGAAGAGCTGGGACGTTCTGTGAAAGTGAGGACACTTTTAAAGGCTGAGAGATTATGGATTAAACAGGAGTCACAACGTTTGAGATCAACATTGTCACTCGCGATTCTTAGAGAGATAAAAACACTGTGTATATGTATACAGTGTTTTTTTTATTTATATACAGTATGTATGTGTGCTCAGCAATCCACATATATAAGATGTAAGCCGTTATATTAAAAAGTCCTTGAATTATAATAGTGTTTTGTCAAGTGATAGGAGTTTTTCCGCAAAAAAAAGGGGAGAAAGTAAAAAAAAAAAAATGTTAGATGCATCTCACGAATAAATGTAAGATATTTATTTATTTATTTATTTATTTATTTATTTATTATATTTATTTATTTATTTATTTATTTTTGTCTCACCTTTGATGTTCAACTCTAGTATCTTTTCAGGAGAATATTTATTATTATTATTATTAATAATAATAATAATAATAAACTCTGCCTCCCAGCTGCTTGGTCTCGCTCTCATGAATGGCAGCTCATTATGCCGAAGAAAATAACTGGATTTGACTATTAGTGAATTTTACATCTTATAGGATCCAATGATTTGATAAGGGTTATTCAAGTGTCTCTTTCTCAATGTAATTCTATGGGGAAAAGTCTTCTTGGGCCCAATGTGGCTCCTCCTGAGGGTTTGATCCAGCCTCTAGTGAAGCCTGTTGCTCTGAGCACACAGTAACAATAACTGAAAGCCTCTCACATGAGAATATCAACATTTTCTTCAACTAAGATCTCATCTCTCATCTGGACTTTGGTGACAGGACAGTCAGCTAACGATGTTCAGAGAACCTTTAGTAAGAGAATCAACCCGAAAGTGTAAAAGTGAGAGGGACGTGTGAGGCGGCAGGATGGCTTGTGTTGGAGTCTTTGTAGATTTCTTCCTCTCACAGTGAAACCTCCGGTGGTCGTATAAATTTGAGGTGCTGCCGCCGCCACCACAAAACACTGATTGTGTAGTTGGTGATTTGACTGTTGTGGTCAAACCGAAAATGGCCGCACAGCATTTAGTTTGTTTCCTCATTACCGTCACTAACGGGGGCTTGATGACTGGTTTTCTCTGTGACCAAACATTCACGTCATAGAAGTCAGTTTAAGCAAATATTTAGTTAGTTTGCAGCTTTTACTTCCCCACTCTCCCGTCTGCAGTGGTGGAATGTAACTACATTTACTGAGGTGCTGTACATAAGTACAAATTCAAGGTACTTGTACTTTACTCGAGTATTTCTATTTTATGCTACTTTATACTTCCACTCCACTATATTTAATACTTTAAGTACATTTTCCTGATTATACTGACATACTTTTAAGACTTTTACTTGTATCAGAGTATTTTCACAGTGTGGTATTAGTACTTTTACTTAAATAATATTGTCAATGCAGGACTTTTACTTGTATCAGTGTTTTTTATAGTACTTTTATTTGAGTAAAGGATCTGAATACTTCCTCCACCGCTACCCGTCTGCTTGATTATTCTACATGTTGAATGCTTTACATGTCACAGTTCCACTTTGTCACATCAGGTTTTGCATTAAATTTAAATTACTTTGATTAATAAGTAACTTCAGCTTCACTTCTTCCCTCAAGTCAGAGCTGCTTTTCTGCTCGAGTTTCATCTTTTCAAACACTATAACAATCCTTTTTTCTAAAAGTCTGTCACTGTCACTCCTTTTAATTTTCTTCCTCACGTCTTTGTCGTCTCTTACAATCTCTCTCCTTCTCACACACATACACACATTCATGCACACTTTGTACTGCCCTTTTCTCCTTTGCCTCTGCCTCTCTTTGTGGCAGTGGGCAGGCTTGTAGCTGGCAACCGTCGCAGCCTGGCACAGTGTGTCCCTGGCACAGCGTGTGTGTGTGTCTGTGTGTGTATGCGTGTGTCTATGTGTGTGTGTCTGCTGTCTGCTGCACAGCTCTGCCAGTCCACCAGTCTCAAGTACCAGCTGGGCACCCAAACTCACAACCAAAATAAACTGGCCGCTCTATCAATGAGCCCAAGGTTTGAAGCGTGTGTGCAGAAGTGTGTTTGCTTGTGTTTGTGCGTGCGTGCATATGTACGTGTCTACGTGTGTGTGTGTGTGTGTGTGTGTGTGTGTGTGTGTGTGTGTGTGTGTGTGTGTGTGTGTGTGTGTGTGTGTGTGTGTGTGTGTGTGTGTGTGTGTGGTGCTGGTCGGACACCCTGCTTATTAAGTCTCATTGAACCGAGTGGTGAAACAAACACAGTCCTTCCTCAGATGAATGCCTGAGATGTTCGCCCGTCTCAACTTTGCATTACACTGAGGCCCTCCCTGCTAGGATTAAAGACTAAAACAATTACAAAGCCTTATTTGCAATTCAAATTCTCCTAAATGCAGACTTAATCCCCATTTTCCAAAGGCAGCAATACTGAGAGGCAGAATAAATGTGTGAGAGAGATCCAGTTCAAGCCTCTGTCGGGGTTTCTGTTGCTAAAATAACACTTATAAGTTATAGGGGGGATAATGAAAGCGCTTTGAGCTGGTTGAGTTATATTTGCAGAACAGTTTGTTTCTGTTAAAAGCCCGTCTTTGTAATGACGGGATAAATGCACAGAATCAGCAGGGGAGTCGCTGAGTTTCGCTTGTACAGAGACGTACTCGCAAATATTTGCATTTTGCTTTATTTGCATGTTTTTTTTTTACATATTCACATGCGTTAAGGTGTGCGAGTGTCCTGATGGCGGGGGCCACGGTGAGCGTGCTTTACTGCTGCCCAGGGTATATTTACAGACAGTGACTTTAATGCAGTGTAATGATTATTTTTATTCCAGGTACTTCGGCAGCCCGTTCACTCTGAGTGGAATGACTCCCCATCGGCCCACTGATTACCTCTGTGGCTGCTGCCACACCTGGCTCCTTCAGCTCGCCTCTCTCTCCACCGTTGCACCCTCAGAACCGTCCCCCTTTTATTACTACACCTTCATCTGCTCATCCATCTCTCAGTGCACCTTTACCTGTCGTCATTTTCTTTGGTCTCTTTCTCTACTACTAACACCTTTATCATCTCTTCCTTCCCTCAAACACCTTTACTCCTCTACCTCCGCACTGTCGCAGCTTCTCATTTGCTCCTTAACACGTTACTTTTGCAAGTCTGTAAAGTTGCCTGCTGAGGCAAAGAACGTGTATTGCCAAGATCAGAAAGTCAATTGTTCGTCTCATTGCAACGTCAGCGCCTAGCAGCAAAGCTACGCTTCCGCCATTTTGGACTGAAAGTGACTACCAGACGCCAGTAGAATGTCCGCCTACAAAGTGCCGTACAAAAGTAAAAAAAAATGATTGTCATATTTAATGTCTCTACCGAAATGGCCTGTGTTGAACAATAAAAATATTATAAATATAATAATAAGCATTTTCAGTCCAAAATGGCAGCAGTGGCTGTTGTCAAAGAAACATCAGAGTTTCGTCTTCTTTGGTTCTTTGGTAGAGGTATGCGTAGATGTTGGCCAGTACACTTCTGTGTACCTCTAAGTTACCTTTCTATGTGTACTGGATGGCAGTCTCACATATATCAAACCAAAAGAATAATTCATTAGTTGCCTATGTGTGTTGGCCGTTTGGTTTTACGTTTCAGACAGTTAAGTGTGAGATGCACAAGACAGGTTCTTTGGCTTTGCATGCTCCTTTGCAAACCTCTGCTGCAACAGTTAACCTGAAAACCTGTCGGCGAAGTGTCTTTTGTTAAGCTCATTTTCAGCCACACTTAACTTGTGTTCCTCCTTTCTTCTTTACACCCTCTATATCTGTCCATTATCAAGCCTTTGTCTTCGTGGTTAAACAGAAGAACATGTAAATGGATTTTTAAGGGAAGGTGAATTGCCCACTTTGAAGTCATTTCTTTCTTTCCCTTCTCGTCTGAATGTTTTCAAGTCAACGTCGTGTTTGTTTTCTAATCTTCCAGGAGAGTAACTTTCTCTCCTGCTTTCCATTTTACAGACTCTTTCTCAAGGCTCTCACCTTGAGTCTGGTTGTTTGCCACCGTTCTTCACCTCATTCCCTTGGTTCTTCTCCTATTATCCATCCTTACGCTTTTTTCCCTTTTAACTTTCCACTTTTTTCACTCAAGAGGAAAGCAGCTTACTCCAAGCTGCTGTAGCAGTTAACACAACATTACCTTCTAACTGTAGCTAGATTTTAAGTTGTATGGGGTACTTATGTAGTGTATTATCTACAGTAGATGGCAGCCCTTTCCAACGGGAAACTAAAGCCGTTGTATCCAACTCTGCTCTCTTCAAAGCCACCAGACTCCATGGAAAAAAAACAGTAATTTTACCTCGCAGAACACAGGAGGTGCTGGTCTACCGCTGCCTCGATCGGTTAGCTTGTTTGTGTTATTGTGTGACTTTGGTGAATCCAAACTAACCCTTTAAAACACCAAAGTCACACAATAACACAAACAGACAAACCGATCAAGGCAGCGGTAAACCAGCCGCTCTTGCGTTCTGGGAGGTAAAATTACTGTTTTTTTCAATGGAGTTTGGTGGCTTTGGCGAGAGCATAGATGGATACAACAACGTCAGTTCCTTATCAAAATACGTAGACTGTATAGCTGTCTCGCGGCAAGGTAAACCGGTGAAAATATTATAAATATACCGTACACTTAAACTGATTTTTTTAGGTGGCTAAATCACATTTTTCTGCTGCCCCCGTCCTCAGCAGTACATTACTTTGCTCCCGTGCTGGTACTGCTGTTAGTCTCTCCAAACTGGGGGTGTGCCGACCGCCATCTACTAGATAATACACTGACTATGGATAAGTACCTCATACAACCCCACTTGAAAACATCCGAACTATCCCTTTAACAGGAATTTTGTCATTAAAACAGACTCCTGGAAAGAAAGTGTCCAGATTTTTGCCTGTCCAGGATTCTTATTTGAAGTTTATCTTTTGCACAGTAAAGATATTAGAGCTAAAACTATAGCATTTATATTGTAGTAAATGTGCGTATGTGACTGATGTATTTCCCCTGAGTGAGCTGCACTGCAGCTATTAGCCGGCCTTAAGGTCAGAGGCTGCCCCTGCTGCCGTTAAGGGTTAATTCTTCTGAGAGGGCCTGAAAATCCAAAGATCCACATCATCATGTACTTAATAACAACTGCAACGTGTGAACCTCCAACCTGCTGTCTGCTTGTAAGCCTTCAGATCAGTTATTTATATCTCTCATGATTAAGTTCAGTGGATAAATAGGGCAGCTGTTTCGTCATTGACTGTTTAAGCTTCAGTGTGTGTTCATGTATGTATGTATGTATGTCTGCATCCATAAGAAAAAGACCAACACCGCGTGTGTGCAGCATGCTCACTATACTGTACATGTGTTATTCCTCTTATGCGTCCCGCCTGCGCCGTCTGATCTGTTTTTATCACATCACATCTTTTCTGTAAAAAGTGACATTTGGAATAGAGAGATCCACAACACTGCACTGCACTCTGAAAAGGTCAGCTTTCACTGAAGGAGCGTGTGCGACCAGCCGACGCTCTGCGAGTGTGAGAGAGAAGAGAGCGAGAGGTTTCTACCGAACAGCTCGGTTTGGTCGGACGGACTATAGATTCCCTGCTTTTTTTGTGTTGACTCGACTTTCTTCCTCTCTGTTCCTCGCTGTTCTGGACTGAGCTGCTCTCTTCTGTTCTGCTGGATGCTGTAATCTCTTCAGTGCATGGCCAGATTACTGTCTGCTCCATATTGTCTGGTGGCGGGGCTGCAGGATGGAGAGATGGCAGAAGGAGGGGAGAGAGGGAGGGGATGGAGGAGGCTCTGCTCTGATCTGCCGCTACATAAGGAAGATTACCTTTTTTTATTAATGTATCCATCTGGACGTTTGCTATATTTGGTTGTTTGTCCAGTCGATTTGTTTTCGTATAAACCTTATGAGATTTGGATAAATCAAGGCTGAGATTAGACATATGTGTTGTTTCTCAAGTCAACCAAATGACCAATGTAACATAATTATGATTAGATTGTATTAATATATGTGTAGAATTCCCTTTGTGACTAATACCGCACATTCATTGTGCTATTTACCCAGAACATTAAATTATTATTTTTTTTAATAGAATGATTTTCAGTAAAGAAAAAAGAAGAAATTTGAGTATTCACCCCCCCCAACACCACCCCTACACCACCACCACCACCCTTCCACGCGTCTTCCTCTCCATCTCTTTCTGTCTCCTGTGCAGAAATGATTTCCATTCCTGCTGAATTAATGAGGTTCTGCTGAACTGAGAAAAGGCAAGGGGAGTGTGTACACATACACACACACACACACACACACACACACAGACGCAGGCAGGGAGACACACATACACAGTCATTTACACACACACACACACACATTCTCAGAGGCACACATCTACTATAGCCATATTTAAGTCCGTATTCAAACGGTGATTCACTGAAGCGTGGGGCCACTTTTTTCTGCTGTTTCAAAGCACAAACCGTATTTTGTTTTAAAGTAAATTTGAGGAAAAGTAGACGGAGATAAAGGGCTGGACAACAATCACAGATGAAGCCGAATCTGATGCCCATCAACAACAACAACAATCTACGTGCAACTGGTACATTTTCAAGAGCTGGTTTTATAGTCCACACACACACACACACACACACACACACACACACGAACATAACATATATGCTGCCTTCAAATGGGGTCGTGTTTACCGTGTTCACGAGAAGAGTCCATATGAACCATAGACTGTATATAAGAAGTGGACGTAGTCACCGTGACGTCACCCATTGGTTTGTGGACTGCCATTTTGAAGCTTTGAATTCGGCATTTAAGCCGTCGCCATCTTGGTTTTTTGCAACCAGAGGTGCCACTTAGGTTTAGGCCACAAAACTACTTAATTAGGTTTAGGAAAATATTGTGGTTTGGCTTGGAATAACTTCGGAAGTGGCGTTAATTAAGTATGTAAGTTACCTGACAAATACATCAATGTTGACTTCTGGTTTCACACAGGACACGAACGCCGGTCTCCTGGGCGAAAGTCTTGTATTTTGAGTATTTCTCGACCCACCCATCCACCCCAACCTCCTCCGTATGTGGCATTCGCCGCTCTTTATACTTCCTGGTTCACGATTACGTGGATTACACAAGAACTGATTTCGTGGGATATACACGATTTACAGTGCATTACGTTTCGTAAGTATAGCTACGAGTGGTGTATGAGACCAGCCTGGTTTTGTACCGGGATGTACTAACACAAGCAATGGGTCTCGCTCCTTCTTTTGCTTACCAGCTGCTAAAAAGAGTCGATGGATAAAACACATCAAGTAAGATAACGTTACACTTGTGCATGGTCATAGCTAAGTTACTTAGCGTGAGATGTATGTGTGGTTTCACACAAAACTAAATGATATTACGACTGCGACTTTCTTGACTTGCAAAATTATGTTTTAAATTGACAAACATCATATGTTTGATTCATGGCACAATTCGGACGGGATCCAAAAGTTATTTGTCTCTCGTTGTTGACTAGCGTTCATATTTTTTCTGAAGTAAGGTCCCATGGTGGTCCACCGGAAGGGGCGGGACTTCACCTCTCTATTCACACACACATATAAATGTCCGTGCAGGTTTTGTCCTGTCACTCCACATCAGTCTCGGTCTCTGCTTGGCCTGAATTCAATCTTTAGCAGAATCAACCTCCTCTTTGCTCACGATACTCCTTCTCATTAACTAATGATCACAACAAACAGAAACAAAGCTCTCTCCCCGACCAAAGGGCCCGATTAGCTGACGGCTGGCCCAAGTCTGGTTCATGCATTGTGAACACAAACAGGAGAAACACACGCGAAGGAGCACCGAGTCAAAAGGATGTAATTGCGGTGCAAGCGGCTGTTGTGATGTGCCAGCTTGTGCGCCACTTGAAAGCTCCATCAAGGATCGGCTGAACAAAGAGGAGCAGAAAGTAGCGGCTGATTCTGCTGAGGTTCTTCCTTGTTGAGCTGATTTTTTTTTTTTTTTTTTCCCGAAGCACGAATAATGTGTGGAGCTTTCAGGTGTGGAGGCTTCATGGGGAGCGCGAGAAGCACGAGGCACACAGACAGACCACATCTGGCCACATGTGAAGCTTGAAACAAGCGAGAGAGTCTTTAGATAAAACTGACTGTATGCAAACTCTTTCTTTCTTTCGGGCTTCTTTTCTTTTCTTGCTTTCTTCATTAAATGCACATGATCATGCACATTCAGCCGCGCACACGAAAAATGCAACCTCTCCTCCTTCTCCCCGCTCTCTGCTGTCTCAGTGTTTTTCTTTCCCATTTATCATCACTGAAGCAAAGGAACCGATTCCAATTTCATGTGTTTTCATTCCACTCCTCTATTTGCTTATTTCTTCATCCCCCTGTCTCTATTTTGATCTCAGGCAACCAGTCAGCAGTCAATAATCTGTTAAATAGCATTGATCGCCACCATTTAGTTTCCTGGCCGGCTACTTAGGTTGTAAAGCTGATCAATGGCTTTGAATGGGAACCACCTAGATAGCGGATTGACTGCTGGGACGCGCGCTGCAATCATATCATTTGTCTTCATTTGCTGTTCAATTATTTGTTGTAATGGCTGCTGTCAGAAACAGCCCCATGCTGGCCCACAATGGCACACAGAGCCCTAAAACTGTGCAGTGCACACTGTGCCCGACTCGCTCCGCACACCTTGACTCTGTACCCCCCCCCCCCCACAACCCCTCTGCCGCTCTCATACTGCTGTCGGAAAGACATTATAAAGTAAACAGCATGAGAGGAGCAGTATCACATGTTGAAATGAGTATAGGAGTGTGTTCCTGTGAGTGTGGGGGGTGTGGACTTAAGAGTGTGTGTGATTTGTGAGTGCATGCAGATGGTGTTCATGACTGGATGTGTGGATGAAGTCTGACCCAGACTGGACTTCCTCTGCCCAAGAGCCCCCTTCCTGAAACCATCAATCACTTCTTGTAAGACACAGGGGCACGACGGCGTGTGTCCACGTGTGTGTGTGTGTGTGTGTGTGTGTGTGTGTGTGTGTGTGTGTGTGTGTGTGTGTGTGTGTGTGTGTGTGTGTGTGTGTGTGTGTGTGTGTGACTGTGGGAATTTTTGGCTCGCTTTGAGTTTCAAGTAAAGTTGTAACACCTCTTAAATTTATTGATTAATTAGACTCATTATTTGCTGAAAAAATCTGGGAATGTTTTAGTATTTATTTTGAATGCTAACCCCCTGAGACGGGCGATCCCGACCGACTTTACTGTCTTTCCGAGGCTGTAGCAGCTTCAGTTTTAGAGCGTCTTAATGTGGTATTTTGGAGGGATTATTGATCATTTTGATCAATCCTTATGTGGTAAAATTTTATTAAATTTAGCACCAAATCTGCGTAACAAACGGTTTCAACCCCAAAATTGCAGCAACAACTTATGAGACATAATAGAGCATGAGAATGGACATCATATACTTCTATCATAATATTTTGAACCCTTATACACTTTCACAATTTATTTAAATTCATTAATTCTTATTTATTTCTGATTTATGACTAGAACAACAGCTTTTCAGATGATGTACACCACTTCTGTGTGACATCTACTGTTGACCTGTTATCTCCCCCTAAAGATCCCCCGGTGCCCTCCTAAGAAAGACAAAAACAGGTCTATTGTGGGTCACAGAGGGTTAAGAACAGGCAAAACAAATAGAATTTGCTGGTCAAACACTATGTATTTTAACCATTTATTGATTTCTTTTATCATTTTGAGGGACTTTGATGCATGATCAGTAGCACATTTGCATATTCCTCAAATCTTTCTATCCATTTCTAACTCCAGTGGTTGGCATACTTTAGCAGAAGGAACCAATAACATTTGGATGCATTTAGAAAAATCTGGGTGAAAATGATCCGTTTCTCTTAAAAAATCTGGATATTTTGGGGTAAAAATGTAATTTATGATATATATATATATATATATAAAGTTCCAAATAGGTAGTTAGTCCAAATGAAGTGCTACACTCTTACGGGTGGATTCACAAAGGATGGATGGCGGCCGCTGATGACACCGTGAATTGCGCATCACTTGCAACCGCTATCTGCCCTGTCTGAATGTCCGATTTACAAAACATATTGCGCTTATGATATTATCATGCCCATAAAGTTTTGCAGCTGTGCAATTTGCCCTTTTTTTTGCATCAGATTGCAATTATCTATGTGGCAAAGTTAAATAAATGTTGCCTTTGCGCCAAGAACTCAGTAGGCAGAACAACGGCAGAGAGAAAAAGACAAAATGAAATGTTCAGAGCGTGAGCTGCAGGTATACAGGACGAGGTGCCAAGGAGGCATTCCTCAAAACTTCGGGCAAGGACTTTAAACTTGACAGAGAGAAACTGTATCTGGGATTTTAATATCCCAGTCTGTCAGTATGAATGCTTCAGTTACCACCAACTCTCTGAAGACTCTAATGATTTCACTGTAACTGTGTGTGGCTATTCGGGCTGATCTTTGTTAATTGGACTGTTTTTGCAATAAGGCTGATTTGCATAGAAAAGGGCCAATTTTGCGCCAAATGTATGCATATTACACACTCTTAGTCTAAGTTACATACATACAAATGTAACCACACAGGAGCATCGAGACGCTATTTGCTTGGCAGCGCAGTTACGGGTGCATATCACCCTTTGCGGGTGCTTTGAGGATTACACGGTTTCTTTTTGTCTTATTTGCATAGAACTAGTGACCGCAAAAGCTGCGCCATCCTTTAGTGAATTTGCCTCTTAGTGTTTGTGACCCGAATAAATACGGCATTTTTTTTTACTTGAGAAATGACCGAAACAGTTGTTTGAATGACCATCCCATTAGTGAATAATAGTTGCAGCATTTAAGCTCTTTTCATTCACTTTCAACATTAACGATGCCCTCCTGCAGATTGGTGTCTATAGGTAGTTATATTGCAGGCAGAGTCTGGTCAGTCTTTTCTACTTTTTGGGGGGTTTTATTGCGCCACGAACGTGGGGGGCAACCCACTCTCATTCAGATCTCCACTCCGGCTCATCTGGCACCAACTTTTTTCTACTGTAACTCCCTCTTTAAATCTCTCTGACTCTTTTCTTCTCCTCCTTCTACCTCCCCTGGTTTTATTGGAGGAGGAGTGTCCCCCCTCCCCCTGCTTGTTTGAAGTGGCCCTGCTCATATATCACAGCCTTTCCTCGCAGGATATCCTCCCTCTTCCTGCCTCTCCCTCTCTTTTTCTCCCTCATTCCCTCCCTCTCTCATCACCCATCACCCCCCTTTCTGTCAGCTGGGGGGGTAGAGGAGGGGAATACCTGTTAACTCTATTTCTTTTCCACACTTTAACACTCTTCCCATATACCCAGCGGACTTGCTCCCCCCCACACACACACACAAACACACACGGAAGATAATGTTGGATGTCTGCACTGTGCCGGCACTGAGGAGCACAGCTTCACATGATGCAGAGTTCATTTGCAAAAAATACCTTGTAAATATAAATCACACGTGTCCTAAAGGTCACACAACTAAAGATAGTACGCCAATGAATGATTGATTTGATTTTGTTTTTTATATGTATTAGATTGTAGTGATTTGTTTTGATACTTTTGACTTTGTTCCTTTGACTTGATGTGGAATTTTACATTCATACATAACTTAAGTGGAATGTCTCAGGACTTGAGATTCAGTGCGTTCACATGCAGTTAAACCGTAACCCGAGGGTGGCAATGCTCTTGATTATTGAAACTGTCATGTACACAAATTGACTTGTTTATCTTATTTGCATTAAGGTCGTGATTGCGGTATAACTTGATTAACAGGGCTGAGATGCTCATCAATGTTTCAAATTAGACGTGGCATGTGTACAGCTTTGTTTTCTCTTGTGGCTTTGATTCTGCACACACACACACACACAGCGACAGCAACAGTGATTCGGCTCTTATGAGAATTAACATCTCAAATAATAACGTTTTCGTGATACTGCTCCATAAATTCAGTGGTGCAAAAAAAAAATTATCCCTTCAACACTTGACTATCAAATCGATTATTTGTATGAAACAACTGATGTTTACGTTAATCAGACACGTCACCTCTTGTGGTCATTCAAATCATGATGGTTATCACTCAGACACAAAGGTGGAAGTAGACGTTGATGTAGAACCACAAAATCACAGAAGTAGGAGGACGGGGTTGGTTGTTTGGCACACGGTAGGCCGTCGTTTGCACCTACTTTCCATATAGGACGATAAATATCATCAAAATGATATAAAAATGTCTATCGTAGATATTTTTCTATATTGTTTCTATCACGATATAGGCTAGGCCTATATTTATTTATTTTTTCTCTGTAATTTCCCTTAAAATTTGTGTTCATTTTTATGTTTAAGTTCTTAAAATGAGAAAATAACCAGTACTTTTCATTTGTCAAGTATGTAATTCACACAGGAGTATGCAAAAATAGGCTTTACCATGTGGTCATTTCATATATACTATTTATTTATTGAATTACCAGAAAACATGCTATATCGTTATCGAGATATGAAATCACCCAAATTGTGATAGAGGATTTTGGCCATATCGCTCAGCCCTAGTTTTAGGTTAATTTCACCATACTTTAACTGTAGATCAGGAAACAGTCATAAAATCATTTCTGTAATGGGTATATGCAGTTTGGAAGAAGCTGACGAATCAGTAGGGGTTCGGAAGGCAATGTCAACCAAACACATTTTGTCGTTTAGTCTGGAGGACTTGTTAGTTACTGTTAACCACGTAAATAGCCTAATCAAACTATTAGTTAAAGCAGCTCTCATAGCGTCGTTTTCAGCCGCATGCAGGCAGCTGTTTTCAGTGAAAAAGCTCTGAAAACCCTCTGCACACTACCTGCTCAGCACCAAACAGCAGACAGACAAAGTTAGCAATTAGCTGGTGAACATAGTGGAGAGATATTTCCCTCAGGGGTTGGTGGAGACCAGTTGGCAACCTCAGGGTCTGAAAAGTGAAGCCAATGCTGAAGTGCCTTAAACCTGCATGTTTTTCTAACAGCCAGCAGGGGGCAACTCCTCTGGTTGCAAAAAGAAGTCTGATTGTAGAGAAGTCTATGAGAAAATGAACCTATTTCTCACTTGATTTATTACCTCAGTAAACATTGTAAACATGAGTTTATGGTGATGTTCACTTAGTAAATTATGGTCCCATTTAGAGTCAAATAGACCATAAAGCAGGGGATGCTTTAGGGCGTGGCTACCTTGTGATTGACAGGTCGCTACCACGGCGTTGTCCGGTTTGGGAGTTGTCCGTGTTTTTGTTTTACAACTTTAAACCTTTCACAGTGTGTTTTCAGTTCATGAAGTTAATTATAACCTTTTTGGTCGCCTGAAGATGTCTCATTCAGCAATCAGTTGTATTTAGCTCCGCCCTCTTGTGTCACTTGTGGTTCCAAAAAGCTAACATGGAAATGGCCAAAAACCAAGATGGCGACGGTCAAAATGCCAAACTCGAGGCTTTGAAACAGCAGTCCACAAACCAATAGGTAACGTCACAGTGACTACGTTCACTTCTTATATACAGTCTATGGTGGAGACCAAAAACAGAGCTAAAAATGAGTGAATACTGCGCTTCTGTTCATCTGGTGGCCGGAAACACGACTTCAGATGAAAGATAATGTTGCGTGGTGTCTGCTGGGTGTCATAAAGTAGCAACTGTTTGCTAACAAGTTTTGCATATCAACGTAGCAGGTGATGATATGTCAATGTTGTGTTCATAACTTGTTTCTGCTGCCCCCAAGTGGCAGCAGAAACATCAGAAAAATCTGGTAATTCAGGTTTAAATCATGATTTACAAGTATAGGCACCACATTGCAACACTAGCATGGCGTGAATATCAAACTAGTCAGAAAGAGTTGGTTAATAATAATGTTTTTGAGAGCAGAGATCAATATTAGGCTCATATTTATGCCTGAATTAGCCATGCTAGCACAGATTCTGCAATGACCAGACAACACAACCCATAATTTTTTACATTCAACGCCTTTGCCCTTTATGTTTGGGGGGGGATTCGTTACTGATCGGCCATGAGGGTGACTATCATTTCCTATGAATTTCATACAAGACAAATTTCATCATTACATGAATACGAGGGCGTACTTCGCCATAGTTTCCTGTTTGGTTCCTTTTATTCGCCACAGAAGCTCTGCCGCCAGGATTACCCCACTGTCCTTCATCGCTCCCTCTCGTAACACAGTTTATTTGACTCTTATTCGTCCTTAATATCTTTCCTTTATGAGATTCATTATTCACTTCCTCCTTTTCATACTCCTTTAATTCAGCCTCTCTCTCTCTGCTTTTCTCTCTTTCTCTCCTCATTTTTTGTACTCCTTGTTTTTCTCCCCTCCATGCCCTTGTTGTCATTTAGCTAGTCCCCCCAGCTCTGCCCTCCCCCTCCATCCTCCATCCTCCTCTCTTTTCTCTTTTTTTTATATCTTACATTTTCTCTCTCCCCATCTCTCTTTCTCTCTACATCCTTCTGCCCTTTCACTCCTCCACCCACCTCATCCCTCCATCTCTCTCTCTCTCTCCCTCTCTCTTCAGCTGAGGACAAGGAGGTGAAAGCCAAGCGGATTACAGTGGCAGTTTAATCTGGCTGACCCACCAAGGGATTGCTCTCTACTTTGCTGTGAGGCTGCAGGGCTGGAGGGCAGCGGGACTGGGTGGGTGGGTGAGGTGATGGGAAGGGGAGCAGGGGAGAGGAAAGGGAAGGAGACCAGGTTGTAGGGGGGGGTGGGGTTCGGTGGGAGCAGAAAAGGAGGGAAGAGAAGGAGAGGAGGAGGAGGAAGAGGGAGGAGGATGGGAGCGGTTGAATTTGGAGAATTTTTCCTGTTTGTCTCGGGCCGAGCAGAAATGCTCTCCAGGACTGTTTGTACGCACATACACAGGAACGTGTGTGTGTATGTGTGTGTGTGTGTGTGTGTGTGTGTGTGTGTGTGTGTGGGTGTGGGTGTGAGTGTGACTGTGTGGTGCCAGAGGTGGGGGAAGGGCTTTGGTTGTTATTAAGAGATGGAATATTAATGCTACTTTGCCTCTAATTTCTTTCCATCTGTCATCAAGTTGTCCTCTGTGTGTGCGCCTGTCTTAGTCTATGAATAGATACTCTTCAGATATTAACAGACAATTAGTCTGTTCCGTGTTTCAAAGACAAAATACAAAAACGTCCTTGGTTTGATTTTTCTTTTTTTTTCTTTATTCTGAAAACATCAAAATCTCATTTTACTCCCATCTTGTCAAAGTCATTCAAACTCGCGCGGCTTTCATCCGCAGTTAACGCCCCAGACTGAGGCCTCGCCAAATTTATCAGTTCAACGAGCACCGCACCAGACTCTTCTTTGTCGGCTGCAGGTCATTTGTGTTTGTGTTTTTATTGCTATTTTTAATCTCTTGAAATTTGAACATGAAGAGGGAGGATAATGTGGCGATTAACAGTAGGGGTGCACACAGGGGCTTTGGTTTGGTTTCAGTCTACTAAAAAAAAAAGAGAAATATGTGAACGCTATTTCCTGTGTTAATATCAGGGCTGTCAATCGATTAAGATATTTAATCGCGATTAATCGCATGATTGTCCATAGGTAATAGCGATTAATCGCACATTTTTTATCTGTTCAAAATGTCTCCCTTAAAGGGAGATTTGTCAAGTATTTAATACTCTTATCAACATGGGAGTGGACAAATATGCTTGCTTAATGCAAATGTATGTATATATTATTGGAAATCAATTAACAAGTGGTCATGTCTGTAAAGGGGAGACTCGTGGGTACCCATAGAACCAATTTTCATTCACATATCTTGAGGTCAGAGGTCAAGAGACCCCTTTGAAAATGGCCATGAATTATATATATTATATTATATTAGGGTTTCCAAATCAATGGTAGTCAAGTAAAAGAAACAGAAATGTAAATCGCACTTTAAAACATATTTAGTTTTCAAACAGAGCCTTATCTTTGATTGATTGTCAATTTGAGCATCTTTTACTGAGATTATTTACCATAAATAAATATATAGATTTAATGATTTTGTTTAATTTTTTTACCTGAAAAAATCACTGTAGCTCAGTGGGTAGAGCGGGTCCGTCCTTTAACCACAAGGTTAGTGGTTCAATCCCCGGCTCCTACTGTCTCCATGTCGAAGTGTCCTTGAACGAGTGAACCCCAAGTTGCTCCCTGGGCGCTTTACAGCAGCCCTAAATACTCAGGATGGGTTAAATGCAGAGGTCAAATTTCATGTATGTACCTGTATGTATATGACAAATGTAATAAAGTTTAAAGTAACGTCTGCAGTCCACTTCTCAGGCTGCAACCTCCACCAATCAGAGGCTGAGAGTTAAAACTCGGGGCAAGAAAGTCCCTCAATCACTGGCTGCTGTTCATAAAGCTTAATTGCTGTGAGCGTATGGTGATAATTAAAGGTGAACATTTTTTATCAGCTCGTCTCTCATCTGGATTTTGGCAGCTGGGCAGTAAGAAGATATTGTTTAGAGATATTTTAGTGACTAAGCCAAACTGAAACTATAAAAAGAGAGGGAGACAAAAACAGGATTTGGAAACGTGTATCGGGGACATGGCGCTCTTGAATCCCACCAGTTTCAGACACTCACTGCGTGCACAAACCTTTTCGAATAAAAAATTAAGTACTTTATTTCATTATTTAATTTTTGCTTTTGTCAGGGCAGTTGTGCTAAAGAAGATAATTTGGGATGGCTTCGAGGCTTTTCCCTCATATAGGCACTCTACTCCAATAGAAGCTTATTTTGTTGCGGCTCTTCATTGACTGTGAGCGAAATGTAATGTTCCAGTCAAGAGGTTCGGCCTTGAACAAACAGGATGTTAATAGTTGTTAGAACACAGTGTGAACACAGTTCAGACATTAAGTGCCTTAACCTGTGCATCAAGTGGCAGCAGGGCAGAAACGTCCACCTAAAAGAAAAGTCGCCAGCCTTGAGCTTGAATAACGAAAGCGACGCTTGTTTTAATGTCCTAAACGCCTTGTTGTACAGTGCTGAACGCAGCGCGGGGGTCTGAGGCAGGCTGTGTCTGCAGCTCTGTTTGCCTCATATCAGCCTTCCTTTCATCAGTCCGCCCCCGCTGTGCCGCTTCCAAGGAGGGGTCCAGTCGGCGAGTCGGATTAGCTTCCAACTGGTGCTTGTCCAGATTCTGATTCTGAAGGGGGGCTTAACCAACCTCGCCTCAGAAAAAAGACGAGAGGAAGGAACAGGAGGGAGGGAGGAGAGGAGGAGAGCTCCTGAGGGGTTGACGCTCCTCTTCAGTTGTTTACCTTGCAATTAATGTGCTGGATTGTCCCGTGAAAAGGAAGAAAAAGTCAAGTGTGTGGACTGTAGAGCGAGAGGCCGCCACTGATACAGATACTGGAGCTGATGGGGTTCATTATAGAGTAGGGCTGTGTATTGACAAGAATCTGATGATACGATGCGTGATCATGATACAGGGGTAGCGATTCAATATATTGCGATACTGGAAGCGAGGCGATATATTGCAATTTTTTTAAATTTAATTTTAGGAAAACTGTCATAGTATGAAGAACACATTTATACTGCATGCAAAAAAACACATGGTTTTTGCCCCAAACTGCATGTGATTATCATAAAGTGTACTTGTCTGTAAAGGGGAGACTCGTGGGTACCCATAGAAACAATTTTCATTCACATATCTTGAGGTCAGAGGTCAAGGGACCCCTTTGAAAATGGCCATGACAGCTTTGGAGAGTTATCTAACCTCCTTCACTCAAGCTTTAAAAGTGCCCACTACAACCTCCGAGTATGACATGGAACATCGAATAATGTCAGTTACATTGTCCTTCAAATGTAAATATTAAGTCACTGCTGCCTGGTTACAGTAGTAGTTTTTTATTATTATTATTAGGGCTGTCAATCAATTAAAATATTTAATCACAAATTAATCGCCCACTTTTTTTAATTATTTTTTTTAAAAGCCTTTATTGATAGGATAGTGGACAGATTAGAAAGAGGGAGAGAGGGAGGGGGCGATATGCGGAAATGGCTGCAGGTCGGATTCGGACCCGGGAACCCTGCTGACTTGACTATGACTTGCCCCAAACTGCATGTGATTATCATAAAGTGTACTTGTCTGTAAAGGTGGGTACCCATAGAACCCATTTTCATTCACATATCTTGAGGTCAGAGGACAAGGGACCCCTTTGGAAATGGCCAAACCAGTTTTTCCTCGCCATAATTTAGTGTAAGTTTGGAGCGTTATTTAGCCTCCTTTGCGACAAGCTAGTATGACGTGGTTGGTACCAATGGATTCCTTAGGTTCTAGTTTCATATGATGCCAGTATCTTCATTCTAGCTTTAAAACTGAGCCCACTACAACCTACGAAAAAAACGAATAGCGGTCGTGCCCGTTGGCGGGCCGCCGGATTTTCAAGAGGTTAATTAAAAATCAATACAGTGTTTTGGAGAATCAATGCAGTATCGCACATCATAATCACGCGATACTAACGTGTATCAATGTTTTCTTACAACCCTGTTATGCAGTATGGAGGGCCCGGAGTGCTGCTCAGCACCTGCTCTATTGGAATAGTTGTGTTTCTACACACTGTACAGCCTCCTAATGTACAAAAGCAAACCCCCCATACTGCGAGTGTCATGGTCAGGGCGCAGACGATGGCATTGACCAATCAGCAACAGATGCCCCCTGGAGATTAATGATCTGTGTGTGTGTGTGTGTGTGTGTGTGTGTGTGTGTGTGTGTGTGTGTGTGTGTGTGTGTGTGTGTGTGTGTGTGTGTGTGTGTGTGTGTGTGTTGTGGCACAGTGGTTAACCCAGGCCCCCCTAGCTGCTGTCATCGTCCCGCCGCCCTGCGACACGGCTGCCTGGGGACCTTATTTTAGGCCACACCAGGTGCAAGTGTTTTGGGCTGGTTACATGATCTTGGATGAATGTGTGTGTGTTTGTGTGTGTGTGTGTGTGCGCGTGTGTGTGTATGTGCGTGTGTGTGTGTGAGTGTGTGGCGGCATATAAAGAGCTGTGATTGTGTGCTTGGTCAGGCCCGTGTGTGTCTGCGTGCTGGAGTCCAGGAAAGGTCAGAGATTGGGTGGAGGTGCCAGGAATAGGGGTGTGAGATGCCTGGGTGTCTACAGGGCCATGTGAGGCACACACACACACACACACACACATATAAACACACACACATGCATGTGTGCGAGGCCTTCAAACCCGAAGACACAGCAGAACAAAAGCTGGTCAAAGTGGGGCAGTTTTCTCTCCCTCCCTTTGCAATCTCCTCCTCCTCTTCCTCCTCCTCCTCCTCCTCCTCCTCCTCGTTGTCCCTCACGTCTATCCCCAGCACTGTTTTCCTCTCTCCTCCCTCCTCTTCCTCCTCCTCCTCCTCCTCATTTTTTCCTACTTTCCTCTCCTCTCCTCCTCTCCTCTCTCACGTAAACACGATGCTGCTTTCTGGATCTGGGATGCCTGAGGGACAGAGCACAGACAGGAGCCCCGTCACCATGACAACAGCTTCTCTGAGCTGCCTGACACCCAGACGCCATTGGCTGAGGGCTGTTGGGGGAGGGGGAAGTGGAGAGAGAGAGTGAGAGAGAGAGAGAGAGAGAGAAGCGGGAGTAAGTTAAGCAAGGGGTAGAAAGAGAAAAGGCAGGAGGGAGTGTAAGGAGAAGGGGGGTGAGGGGGAGCGGTGTAGAGAAAAGGAGATAACGGAGGCAAACGACCCCATTTCTCCTCATGGGGCTGTGCGGTCCGTTCGTGTTCATGTGCAGGTTTGACATAAAGAGGGAGGAAGCTGATGAAGAGGGGAGAAGGAGGTGGAGGTGGGGAGGAGCAGGAGCAGGAGGCCAGTGTGTGTGTGTGTGTGTGTGTGTGTGTGTGTGTGTGTGTGTGGATGTGGAAGCATGTGTGTGTAAATGATCTTCTCAGGGTCGTATAATCAAGCCGCTGGTCCAGGTTTGTGTGTAAATGTGTGCACATAGGTTGTGTGTATGTAGCTGATGTCTGTGGCTGTGTGCTTGTAAGCTCACGAGTCAGTCCTACCTCGCAGTTCATATTAGTGTTTTCTTAAAGGTGCTCTATAAGATATCCAGAGCATTAACATAGCAGCAAGCAGCTATTTGCTATGTAACGATATAGAGGAGTAATGTCTACCTGAGCAGTGAATGAAGTCGCTCTTCTTCTGTGTGTGTTGTAAACAGAGCTTCTCTGGGCTTTGTTGACATAGCCGGCCAGCCCCACGTTCTTTTTAGTAGCCTACATGTTCATACATGTGAGCGTGCCCCAATGGCTCTACACTGCAGTCATATGGCAGTTACAGCTGATAACGCTGTCCACCCGAGATAAGCGGAATAAAATGGATGGATGGATGGATAGTTGCGAGCTGTCGCAATGTTGAGAGTCGTGCGGAGGCAACAGAAATGCTCCCAATGTCGCATTTAGCACCATAAAGATCGATCTCATATCACATTATTATGGCTGGTAACTGGAGACCGTCACACACTAAACTCCTTCCCCTAAGACCATGTTGAGCTCTGAACATCAGGGTTTTGCAGCTTCCGGGTCATGACATAAGTACAAATATTGTTGAGTGGTTTCTTTATCATATTACTAGGGAACAGTGGGAGGAATTTATTTTGTCTCTAGATTTACTGTCATTGCATCTCACAGCAAGAGGGTCACAGGTTCTGCGTGGAATTTGCTATTCTCCCCGTGTTAGCATGAGTTTTCTCTGGCTTCCTCCCACAGTCCAAAGACATGCAGGTTAGGTTAATTGTTGACTGTCCCGACCCGCGACCCTAAATAGGACAAGCGGTTACAGTTAACGGCTCCGTGCTTGGTGCTTTGAGCTAAATGCTAACATCAGCATGCTAACATGCTCACCATGGCAATGTCAAGATGCTGATGTTTAACCGGTATAACGTTGACCATCTTAGTTTAGTGTGTTAGCATTAAGCGATAGCCCCTGCAAAGTACGTACTGTTGCATGCAGTTTGCAGTTGGGACACACTACTTCGTCATAACGTGCCTTGAACTTTGACCCTCTTACTCATATATCCACTGTGCAGAGGATTGTGGGTCAGAATAGCCAGAAAAGCTTGCTGGCTTGCATACTGCAAAATGCGACCGGATGCAGTGGGACAACCTGGTATTTTTGGCATACTGCATTTGACATACTATGTATTGGGATTTTTTTCTGGTATACTACATAGTAGGGTAGTACGGGTATTGGAACGCACAGACAAAGTACAGATGGGGCTGATGGGTCATTGGTTCTTCAGGTATTTATTAGTCATAAACCAAAGACAAATTTCAATTTTGACCTGATGGTAGCAATAGATGAAAAGTCAAAAGATCACCAAAGTGATTATAATTCATCCAGAGAGGAACCTGAATGTCTGTATCAAATTTTATGGCAGTCCATCCAATAGTTGAGATACTTCAGTTTGGGTCAAAGTGGTAGACAGAGCAAACAGACAGGACAGACATTACCATCACTAGAGCCATGCCGCTAGCGTGGCTAAAAAGCATACTTTTAGCACACAGATAAATCTTCCATTATATAAAAAAATGAGTCTTGTTACTTTAGTTTTGCGAAAGTGAACTGGCTCTAATTTGACATGCACGTCTGCTGGAGCAGAGATGCTGCAGACACGGTGGGAGAAAAGTTGAGTAAAAACTTGTTAATTATGTGTTGGTAGAATTCACTTTGTTCATTTATGTACTAAGTGTTCCTTTTTATGGATCACAGGAGCAAATGATGAAGACGAGTGAACATACTTGGAATAATGTCACAGATAGAAAACTCAAGTTTTTACCAACATCTGTGTGTGCAGATTTCCACCGATGTCACTAAACCAGTTTTCCTTTCTTGTTGATGTTTGGTTGAAGTAAAAACCTGTAGACTATCTGCCCCTGAATGGACTTACTGTTATTGAAGATAGTGTCATGGCCATTTTCAAAGGAGTCCCTTGACCTCTGACCTCAAGATATGTGAATGAAAATGGGTTCTATGGGTACCCACGAGTCTCCCCTTTACAGACATGCCCACTTTATGATAATCACATGCAGTTTGGGGCAAGTCATAGTCAAGTCAGCACACTGACACACTGACAGCTGTTGTTGCCTGTTGGGCTGCAGTTTGCCATGTTATGATTTGAGCATATTT
>CAKAOI010039320.1:0-22202 GCA_916701655.1 Sebastiscus albofasciatus
TATATATATGTAAATGTATAAAATTACATTTTTTTTGTTGTTTTTTAATTTCGACATTTTATACTATGACTTTTTTTAATGACATTTTTCAACATACTATATTATGACTTTTTTCACTAAATTTTTAGACACCCTGTACTAAAACTTTTTTTCACATTTTTCAACACACTATACCATGACTTTTTTCGCGAACTTTTTCGACATACTGTACTGATTTTGTACATTCTGTACATTTATTTTTACAAAAAATGTTGTGAAAAAGTCATAGTATAGTGTGTTGAAAAATATCTGAAAAAAGTCATGGTATAGTGAGTCGAAAAAATATATATATAATTTCAGTTAAAATATGAATAGTAGTAACATCTAGTGGCTGTTCGACAAACTGCAGCTGAAACTTCATATAAAACTCTACAGCTTATTCTTCCAGTGCCTCTACTGCTGATGTTTGGTTTTACATAACGTAGTAATGTCCCTGAATGTAACTTTACATAACAGAGTCATGTCATAACGTCCCTGAATGTAACATTAAACTGTTTGTCTCTATTCAGTGTGAATCATATCTCCTGTCCTGTGTTGATCCTCCACGCTGAGGACGATAGTGTCGTTCCTTTCCATCTCGGCAAAAAGGTTTGAGAGAGTTTTACCTCAAGTTTATAACCAAGATATTTTTATAGAATAATTGAATTCATTGAACTGTCTTTCAGTTGTTGAAATAGTAAACTAAATGCTGTGTTGTTTGTGGCTGCTTGCTTCCTCCTCCTGCAGCTTTACAACTTGGCGTCCCAGTCAAAGAGCCTCAGCGGTCACAAGGTTCAGTTTGTTCCTTTCCCCTCCTCTCTGGCCTACAAGCACAAGTTCATCTACAGGAGCCCAGAGCTGCCAAACATCCTCAGGTACCAGCAAAACAACCACGACCACAGACCACTGTCAAAATACCACATTAAAACTCAGAGAAACAGTCCGACGTTTGACCTCCTGAAGGTGACACTAACATTTATATCTGTGTTTTGTTGTTGTAGTGATTTCCTCGGGACAGCTCACCAACAGACGGACGATTCAGCCTGAAAACAGACTCTTAATGGAACGAACACAAACACACGTTACCGTTTGTTTTCTGATCGGACTGAATATTCTCGCATGAACTGAATAACAAACACATCATTCCTTTTTATTTCTGCGTTACCGTTCCTCTCACACCAACACTGGCTTCACAAAGCACGGTTTTTAACGTTCTGCAGAGCGAGGAGGAGGACTCCGACAATGATCATACCAAACTGTAAAACGAACAGAGAGACTTTTTATTGTTTTAATATTTTGATGATCTTGATTCTTCACAATCTGCGTGATTTTAATTTTTGTTTGCTGTTTTGGGGTCCATCTGCTCATGTCTGACTCTTTTCGAGATCCAGTTTGTTTTTAATAAATGTCTTCTCAGCTTGAAGGCCTGTTATGACTTGAATTATGAATTAAATATTTCTTGTTTTATGTAGCTGTGGTTTTATTGATTTTTTTTTTGGTGGCAGAGAAAAACACTGAAGCTATGAGGGCGAGTAAAAATCTGAAACAAGTATAAAAATACAATATAACATCAACGACCACTTTACAAGTGCAAACGGTTTGTTTTCAGCAACAGACATGAGGGCAGCAAATACAGTACTGAATAAACTGACAAAGCTTTTTAGTTTGAGTCTGACTGAGTCATAGTATAGCATGTCATAAAAGATTAAAACAAAGTCTAATATAGTATGTTATAAAAGATTATAAAAGATGTAAAATGACATAAAAGTGATAGTATAATAATAAAAAGTCAGTATAGTATGTCGAAAAAAGTTTAAAAAAAAATCATAGTACATAGTTCACAAAAAGTCATATCGAAACATTTCACTGAAAAAAGTCATAGTATAGTATGTCAAAAACTTTTACCAAAAAAATGTAGAAACATTCAAAACATACTATACTATGACTTTTCATGACATTTTTTGACATACTATATTATTACTTTTTATGATATTTTTCATCATAGTATACGATTTTATAATTTTTTTTGACACTACTGTGACTTTTTTAATGAAATGTGTTTTTTTTTTTGACATGCTACAATAATAATCTTTTTTTCTACAGACTATATTATGACTTTTTTTCTGGGTACTATCCAATGACTTTTTTTCGCCATAACATACTTTTACTTTTTTGTACTCTTTTTTGGCTTTCCATATTACGACTTGGAAATATGCGGCAGAGTGGGGTTCGAAACAACAAGGGAAACATTTCATTTTACTTTACCACAGTAAAGTACATTTACCAAACACGCAGTCAAATTTATTACAATTTCTGGTTTTCTGTTGCATAACCCCCCAGTTGTATCTCTGGTAAATCATACTCAATAAAAGGAGACGCTCGTCTCACTTCACTGTCGGGCACTGGACATCTGTGTGAGGGTGTGGATCGAACCCCGCTCTGCTGCAGCCAGACCCGGGAACTTAGCAACCAAGCCACCAATGCCACACACCCTGAGGACTGAGCTCTTAGTATATTTCACTTCGTCATTAGAAGTTAGACCTGAAAACAGACTGTGCCACATAAGGATCGAACCCACAACCTCCAGTATTCTAACCAGGTATCTACCACACTGAGCTATCTGACCGTAAACTCTGATGTAGTGTTTCTTTTTGTATTTGACTTCTTCATTTGAAGTTAGTCCTCAAAACTCACCATGTCGCATAAGGATTGAACCAACAACCTTCAGTATTTCAAGCAGATATCTACCGCCCTGAGCTATTTCACAAGTCATATTACATGTCAAAAGAAAGAGCACAAAAAAATCAAAGTATAGTATGTTGAAAAAAAAATTAATAGTATAAGCATGTCAAAAAATAAATCACATGCATGTTAAAAAAAGTTGTAAAAACTCATAGTATTTCGAAAAAATTAATGAAAACTCATAGTATAGTATGTTTGAAAAAGTCACAGTAAAGTGTGTCAAAAAATGTCATCGTATACTATGACGAAAAAAAGTCATAAAAAGTCATAGTATAGTTTGTCGAAAAATTTGATGAAAAAAAATAGTCAACAAATTTTTCGACATACAATACTATGACTTTTTTTTAATGAAACTTTCGACATGTCAACTATGTCAAAAAACAGTTATAGTATAGTTTTTCCAAAAAAGTATAAAAAAGTCATAGTATGTCAAAAAAAGTCAGAAAAATGTCATAAGATATTATGTCGAGAAATGTATAAATGTCATAGTATAGTATGTCAAAAAGTCAATATAGTACGTCAAATAAAGACTGAAAACTGCCATATTATGGTTTGTCAAAAATAGCCACAAAAAAGTCATGGCATAGTGTTTCGATAAAAGTAAAAAAAAGTCAGTATAGTAGGTCGAAAAAGTAGAAAAATTAAATACAGTACAATATAACATCAATGACCACGTTACAAGTGTAACCAAAGTTTATTTTTAGCAACAGACATGAGTGCAGCAGATACAGTACTTAATAAACTGACAAAAGCTTTTTAGTTTGAGTCAGACTGACATTCATGTTGAGTAGACAGTGTTTCTGAATGGACTACATTACCCATAAAACGCATGTAATGCAACACTGAGGCCTTCGTGTTGCGTTCATGTCATGTTGGAGTTACCATCATTGTCAGTTTCAGACTTGTAAACACCGTTCACGTCAACATCCAAGTTGTGAAAGAAATTTAAAAAATGTGCGTATAATATAACTAAAACAATTATGAAAACTAAATGTCCACTAAAATCTGTCTTTCAAGGTTATTAAACACAAATTTAATGGACAGCAATAACAATATAGTGCTATATTGTTAATTCACAGTATTTTTAACCCTCACACGACCAATTGTTGCCCGATGACGTGAAGTCATAAATGTGAATCCAAACATTGACTTTAATCCCACATGACCTGAATGCAACATCTGCGCCATCAGCTGTATGAATGAAGCTATAAAGTGCAGAAAAGAAGTTCCCGGAAAAACACAATAATCCCAAACAACATTATCTTCACCTGAAAGTCAGGGGAATAAAGTAAATGGTAAACATACAGGAAGTCAAAGGAATACATTTTGAGTTATACTGAAAATCACCAAAAACACAACAAGCTGATCAGTTCAGTGGAAGTTAAGGGACGAAAATCTTTAGTTTCAGTTCAAGGTTGGAAACCACTGTAGGTTAATGGGGTAGATTGCTCTCCACTGTATACTTAATAGCACACCAACTTCCAGTGTATGTCAATGGAGTAAATACAACTATTTGAAGTCAATAGAAAAATTACAAGTTGTAACTAAAGTCATTGGAACAAAAATGACAGTTTAATGTTGACTCCACTGTAATTTGAAGTAGAACTAAAGAAATAGAGGACATTACTGAGAGTCAATGGGTCAGATTCTACTGGAGGCTTAAAAGGCAAACTTTGTTCTACTGTAAGGCACTGGAGTAAATATGACTATACTGTAGAAATGTCACAGCTTGACTGAAAGTCAATGGCAAACTTTTATCTTCTAAAGTCTACATCAGTGGAACACATAATCGAGTTCACATATTGACTTGGAGTCAAATGTAAAAATGAAGCTGAAAGTCAATGGCAAACTTTTTTTTAGTTCTACGGTAAATAAAATCAATGTGATAGATACTTTGTTTTTAAGTCATGAAAGAATGAGAACTATCAGTAAGGTACTGCAAAATAACGGGATAACTTATTTGTACTTTTAATTAGGGTTGGACAATATGACACTATGAAACCGTGCGAAGGTAGAAATGTGTCCACCGGTGGAGATTTGGCAATACCGTTTCCACCGCGGTAGCAATTCTTGTGTGATCTCGTGATTCACGTGTGATTGCACATAATATCACGATATCGCGAATCCAGCTGCCTCGCAAGGTTACTACTGTAAGGCATCCAAGTAAATATGATTATATAGTAATCACAGCTTAACTGAAAGTCAACGGAGAGCTTTTTTTATCTGCTAAAGTATCTCTACATCAGTGAAATATATATTGACTTCCAGCTGTGAATACTTAGCAAAAGGTTTCATTGTAAGTCAATGGAACGAAGATGAGAATTGGAAATTAATGGAAAACCTTTAACTAAATTCCATCCAGTAAATGTATTATTCCAAATGATCGTCCTGTAATGACTTCTTACAAATCTGAACTTTAAGCTTTTAGACGTTTGTTTGAGTTTAAACCTAGAAATTGGAAAGTGTTTTCATAAACAGCAATCAATAAATGAGGACTTGTGCTAAATACTTCAGTTCATATATTATGTCTTTTGGATTTACAGTTTAAATGTTCAAATTCAGAACTCTTGGACTTTGTTGCTGTTCGCTGACCTTTTTTTTCCAGTTTTGTCTTCTAGTTCATGTTAGTTTTAGCTGTTTAGAAGGCTAACATGGAGCTGCTGGCTAAATCTCTCAGACAAACTGGCATGACTGACACGAGGGCAAGAAAGTAAAGAAAGAAAAATTACGAAAGTTAAATGTCTCGGGGCGAGTTATTCCTTCCAGATTGTGTTCAGTGATTGAGACATTCAGGTTCTGACTGATCCTCGATCAAATACCTGCTGCAGGAAGGCGCTGCTGGTCGGCTCCTCCGTTACGGGACTCGAACGGCTCGTTGGGTGCCGGGATCTTCACGGCAGACGGTTCGACCCCCCAGATCTCGCGGGCGTACTGGGAGATGGTCCGGTCGCTGGAGAACTTTCCGGATGCGGCGATGTTACGGATCACCATCCTGGTCCACTCTTTGGGGTTCTGAAAGGAAACAGGAAACAACTGGTTGTTGGTTCAAAGGGTTTGTTGTAATTCATTTGAACCATCAGAACAAAAGAAGAAAAACTGGTTTAGAAAATATCTAGATCTCTGATAAAAAAAATCAAGTCAAAGACTACAACTCCCAGGGTGCATTTCACCAAGAAACATCCAATCACAGAGCTGTTCTGAAGCTCAAGATTACACGTTATATAGAGACCTGATCAAACACTTCACTTTCTGGTTCTTGATCAGGAATAATTTAGTAATTCATCAACACCTCTGATCAGGGTCTGAAATCTGCTTTTTTTACTTCCTGCCACTGTGGTAGGTATTTTTGTTCATCTTCCACTCAGACATTTTATCCGCCACTTTTGAAATCTCTGCGCTAAATGAAGGAATAACATTTTAGATCTGATGTCATTCAATGTTTGTTATATTTTACATAAACACATTATATACATGGTAAATTACAGTGTTGGAATTACACCGTAGCTTCTGGGGGAGAACTGTTTTGGGGGTGGGAGGGTACTGTACTTTGCTATTGTGGTTATTTAGTGATTATTAGTCTTGTGTTTTTTTATATATTGTATTATTATTGTTATCATATATATTGCTCGAATTGTTTGTCATCACTTTTATGTAGTCATATTATTATTTCTGTATATTTATCTTGTCTCTAGGTTTTTGTTATATTCGTGTAGTCTTAATGTGTGCAAAATAAATAAACAAACATTATCTGCATAAAAACACAATTCAATTGATTAAGAAATAAACGATTGTATTTTTATTTAAATATTTGCCTTGATTAAAAAAAGCCTTGGCATTAGTAGTTTTAATAACATATTATAAGTTGTTTAGAGCAGCTAGAGTTATGAAGTCAAACAGAGCATAATTCTCTCTCTATTATCTATTTTATATTGATGTGAAAACATCTACAAACAACTGGATTTATTACATTTTCTCACCAAAAACTACATTTTAAAAAAGCTTAGTAGGAATATTGGCTTTTTCAGAATAAGGACAAAATACTGAATATTTTGTGAATGTAAACAGTCAGTGACTTATAGAGGAATAAATACAGAAAATACAAAAATAAACTGGATAAAAATAAAGATTTTAATAGAAAATGCAACCATTTATTTATAATTTATATTCTATTTCTATATATTGTATTGTTTTATTATTTAATATTATTTAAAATTGTATTTGTCTCGTAAAATCACAGCCCTGTATGTCTAAGTGCTTTATCAGTAACACATAAATAAAATATAACAGCAACACTCTTTGGCTGCTACGGGAACAGTCGTGAATGATATTAATATCCATCTCAACATCTCACTCAGAAAGAAAGAGAACATAATCCACTCTTCAGGTTTGACCACAGCGAACAGTAAACAGGTGAGTTACCTTGTACAGCTCACTGACTCTCTCCTGACACCTGACGTAGTCCTCGAAATCAGCAAACACTTTAAACCTGAAACACACAAATGTTCATGTTAATGTTTCATATGTTTTAACGGTGTAACTGTCTTAAAGTAACAAATATAATTGTTTGCAGTTGTTGGAAGCTGCATTATTTTGCTCTGTTGATGGAGCTAGGCTAAAAGGTGATGTTTACCTGTCGTGGTTCATCAGCATGTTCACCAGGTCTCTGAAGAGTTCAGGTTCTGTGGGACTGAAGAAGCCCGCCTGTATCTGATCCACAGCCAGTTTCAGCTCCGGCAGACGCTTGTAGAACTCTGTGGCGTTGTACCTGCAGGACAGGTAAACAGGAAGTGATGTCATTCACTGCACACTTTGGTTCAGATCTTTGTGCTCCTGCCTGAGTCATTCTGGTGACCTCTGACCTTTCCTCTATAGCGCCACCATCAGGTGATGCAGCTGAGAGCAAAGGTGCATTCAAGAACACTCGGACATCTGAGAGTCGGCTGATGAACAAGCATCCAAAACATCTAGAATTTTGTATACATTTTTTTATAATAATGTGTTTCCTTATTTTGAATGCAACTATAAATAAATCATGTTTTAAATTTGCTTATTTATTTTATTTATTTCTAACTATTAAATTTCCTATTCAGTTGTCATTATTATTTCTATTTCGTCTTCTTTAGTTTCTGAAAACACAGCTTGTTAACACAAGTATAAATTCCCTAGCAGTAATAATAATAATAATAATAATAATAATAATAATAATAAGATATATATAATAAACTCTATAAACTCTTAATACAGCACATCAAAAACACATTTAAAATGTCTACTTGGACATTTTTTCCCTTTTCTGACATTTTATGAACCAAACGATTCATCAATAAATCAGAAAACAGTCGGCAGATTAATCAATAAAAGAAAGAATCATAAAGTGTTCTAAAGACGGAGGAACCCAACAATTTCAAAGTGTCCTTGAATGCACCATGGAGAAGAGTTCCTGCCAAAGAGTCAAGAAGCAAAGAGATGAAACTCTGGTGTTTTTAGACAATAGCCGCTGCCGCCATTTTGGACTGAAAACTCTTATTATATTTATAATGTTTATAATGTTTTATCGTTCAACACAGGCCATTTCAGTAGAATATGACAATAGAATTGAAATAATTTAGTTTTACTTTTGTACGGCACGTTGTAGTGTTGTTAGTCGCTTTCAGTCCAAAATGGCGGACGCATAGCTCTGCTGCTGGGTGCTGATGTTGACATATACGTTCTTTATTCCTGCTCTCAAATGCATCACCACATGACACCAGACAGGAAGTGATGTAAAGCCTCCTCCTCACCCCTTCTTGTCCATCTCGTCCACGTCCGTCACCCTCATGCCGAAGATGAAGAGGTTCTCCTCCCCGGCCTCCTCGGCCATCTCCACCGTGGCTCCGTCCATCGTGCCGACCGTCAGAGCGCCGTTCAACATGAACTTCATGTTTCCTGTTCCGGAAGCTTCGGTTCCTGCTGTGGAGATCTGCTCCGACAGGTCGGCAGCCGGGATCACTGGGTGACCGAAGCAAACACACCCACAACAGAGAGACAACACGTCAGAACATCTATTAAGACACAGTTATTATCATTCTTCTTCCTCCTCCTCCTCCTCCTCCTCCTCCTCCTCCTCCTCCTCCTCCTCCTCCTCCTCCTCTTCCTCACCTCTCTCAGCCAGAGACACTCGGTAGTTTTCCAGGTAGATCACTTTGAGTTTGTCTCCCACCGCCGGGTCGTTATTGATCACCTGACCCACTGAGGTGATCAGTTTGATGATCATCTTGGCCATGTGGTACCCGGGAGCCGCCTGCAGAGGAGGAGAGGGTTAAACTCTGTTGTCAGGTATCAATATGGATTCATATTGATTATAAACTGATCACCTTTCCTCCGATCATCACCGTCCTGGGAACAAACTCTCTGTTGGGCTGCAGCTTGATTCCTGAACAAAAACAAACACATCAAGGAAGTTCAGACGGAGGACGTGTCGGAGGGTCAGTATACAGTATGTATGTATATGTCGGTCTTATATGTATACATGTCTGTATATGCAGTATGTCTAAGTCACGGCCGGTCTTACGGTTGTAGAGCGTGACGGCATGCAGACAGTTGAGCAGCTGTCTCTTGTACTCATGGATTCGCTTCACCTGAACGTCAAAGATGGAATCCGGGTTCACCTGGACCTCGTATTGTTTCTGCAGGAAGGCCGAGAACTTCAACTTACTCTCCTGTTAAAGAGACAGACAGACGTGTTAGAGGGTCAGAGAGACAGACGGGTCAGAGAGAGAGAAGACAGACAGATGTCTCTGTACCTGTTTGACTTTGGCCACGTCTCTGATAAAAGCTTCATCGTCGACAAACTGGAGGATTTTCTTCAGCTGGTGGAGGTCAGTGAGGAAGTCGTCTCCGATCCTCTGCAGCAACAATCAATCAATGCATTCATCAATTACTAGTATTATTATTATCATTATTATTATTATAGAGCTATTCTGATAATCAATCAACCGTTTCAGTGAAGGTCTGCTGATTTCTTTTGTTTTATTTATTCATAATCTGAATATATTTATTGAAGAAGCAGTTTGTAAGTATCTTCTTGGGCTTTGGGGAGGTTTTCACTATTTGTTTTATATTTAACAGACCAAACAATGAATAAAATTAATCAATTAATCAGTAAAATAATTGGCAGATTAATTGATAATGAAAATAATCATTATTCTAGCAGCAGGCTGACTGATGAAGACTGTGAAGAAGAGCTGTAGTTCCTGGCTCATCTCCACTCAATTCATAAAACCTGAACATCCAGCCAGCTGTGGATTTACAGGTCCGTCCTGTACAGGTGAGTCTCAGGTGTGTTCGTACCTCAGCGATGATGTCAGCCAGGCCGGGGTTACACAGCAGCAGCCAGCGGCGAGGAGTGATGCCGTTAGTTTTATTCTGAAACTTCTCAGGATCCACCTCGTGGAAGTCTTTAAACCTGCAGCCACATTATTATTCAGACATCACACTGAGTCACTTACTGCAGTAAAAGTACCACAACATAAAAATACTCCATTACATGTCCTGCATTCAAAATGTTACTTAAGTAAAAGTATAAAAGTATTATCAGCTAAATATACTTTAAGTATCAAAAGTTATTAATTATACAGAATAATATATATTATATTATATTATTGCATTATAATTATTGATGCATTAATGTGTTCATCACTTTAATGTTGCAGATGGTAAAGGTGGAGCTGCTTTTAATGACTTTTTGGGATATTTTACGAATATTTTCCGCATATTTAATTATTTTTGTATGATAATTTATTAATATTTTCTGAAATTTAACTTATATTTCTATGATATTTACTAATATTCTTTTGTATATTTTACTAATGTTTTTAGGATATTCTACTGATATTTTGGATATTTTTAAAAAATGTCTGATACTTTATTAATATTACTATATAATATAATATATTTGGGATATTTTATTTCTTCATCACTTATATGTGTCAGCTGGTAAAGGTACAGCTACTTTGAATGACTTCTTAGGATATTTTACGAATATTTTTCACATATTTTATGAATTTTTGTCTGATACATTTTTAATAATTTTCTGATATTTAAACTTATATTTTTATGATGTTCTACTAATATATTTTCGTATATTTTACTATTGTTTTTTTCGAATATTTTACTGATATTTTGAAAATTTTGTCTGACACTTTACTAATATTTTTCTGCTTTTTTTTGAGATATTTTATTTGTTCATCACTTTAATGTGTCAGCTGGTAAAGGTGGAGCTACTTTTAATTGCTTTTTTGGGATATTTTACAAATATCTTCCGCATATTTTATTAATTGTCTTATAATTTATTCATATTTTTCTGATATTTAACTTAATTTTATGATATTCTACTAATATTTCATTAGAATATTTTAATAATTTTTTTAATATATTTTTCTGCTATTTTCTTTGTTCATAAGTTTAATGTTGCAGCTGGTAAAGGTGGAGCTATTTTTAATGACTTCATATACTGCTGGTAGTTTAATCTATAATAAGACATCATTATTTATTAGTTGATTATATTTTCTTTAATAATCTGAATCTGTAAAGTAACTAAAGTTGTCAGATAAATGTAGAGTAAATGTACTTGGTTGTAACGACCGGTGATCAGTCTTTGCTCTGATTGGTCGTCTCCTGGACTCACACAGTGTTCTTGACGATGTCCGAGTGAATCTGAGCGACTCCGTTGACGGCGTGCGCTCCGACCACGCACAGGTGAGCCATGTTGATCCTCTTCGGCTCTCCCTCCTCGATCAGAGACATCCGGCGCAGACGGTCGGTGTCTCCGGGGAACATGGCCGCCACCCTCTGACAGAGACGCAGCACAAATACTTTAAAATGTGTATTTATACACAGAGGGCTGGCAGCTCTCTTTGTGTTTGAGAGCAAAGAAGGACAATAGTAGATTATAGAGTAGAGCTCAGTAGAGCCCAGTAGAGCCCAGTAGAGCTCAGTAGAGCCCAGTAGAGCCCAGTAGAGCCCAGTAGAGCTCAGTAGAGCCCAGTAGAGCCCAGTAGAGCCCAGTAGAGTCTTACCTCCAGGTGTCTCCGGTTGATCTCGTAGATGATCTGCAGGTGTCGAGGCAGGAGCTGTTCGAACAAGAAGACTGGCCAGCGCTCCAACGCCTCCGGGAGCACCGTGTGGTTGGTGTACGCACAGGTACGAGAGGTGATGTCCCATGCCTGCACACACACACACACACACACGTAGAATACACACTCATAAGCCGACATGAACCAGAGGTCTTTACAGTACTCTGTTACTGTCAGTCAGACCTTGTCCCAGTCCAGCTTCTCGATGTCCACCAGGATCCTCATCAGCTCAGGGATGGCCAGAGCTGGGTGGGTGTCGTTCAGCTGGATCGCCACCTGGCGGGACAGGAAGCACAGGAGTCACCACCACAGAAGAAGAAACAGCTTTATACAACCTTGGTCAGTGTGTTCCTATTATATTCATATTACTGCTGCATTAATGTCTCTGATGCATTTTAACTCCTTCATATCCTGTTGGCTGGTTTCATCTGCAGCAATGCATCATGGTCTATAAGATCATCATGTGTTTGTAGTTTAATCTGCAGCAATGCATCATGGTCTATCAGATCATCATGTGTTTGTAGTTTAATCTGCAGCAATGCATCATGGTCTATAAGATCATCATGTGTTTGTAGTTTAATCTGCAGCAATGCATCATGGTCTATAAGATCATCATGTATTTGTAGTTTAATCTGCAGCAATGCATCATGGTCTATCAGATCACCATGTGTCTTGTGAGAACCATGTCTCTCTGATGTTTCCAGTTGATCCAAGAAGCTTTTTAAAGAGTTCATTGATCTTCAGGAGGACGAGGAGGACTTCCTCTTTATCACAAACATTCAACATCAACACATCTGGACACACCTGGTTTTACCTGGACAGGAAGGAACTAAAGCTGTCAGATAAATGTAGTGTAGTAGAAGGTACAATAGTTCCCTCTGAGATGTACTGTAGTGGAGTAGAAGTAGACAGTAGCAGAACATGGAAATACTGGAGTCTTTTTCTCACCTTATCAGGAAACGTGTCGAAGCACGTCCTCACCGGGTCTCTGCAGCCGAACTTGGAGGATTTGAACCTGCGGATGATGTCCTGCAGCGTGGCCGCGACCACGAAGTACTCCTGCTTCAGACGCAGCTCCTTCCCCTCAAAAAACTACACACAGATCAGTTCTTTATCATCCAGCATGTTTCTACATTTATAGAGACTCCACGGAGCTCAGTGGAAGTACAAGTAGAAAGTATCAGAACATGGTAAATACTCCAGTAAAGTACCAGTAGCTCAAACGTGTACTCACGTTGTCGTTGGGGTAGAGGACTCTGGAGATGTTCTCCGCCAGGTTTCTGTCCAGAACAGCTTCAATGTAATCTCCAACATTAACTGTGAAGCAGAAACACAGAGTCCGTTCAGACTGAAGAACCACAACTGAACCTCCCGCTGGTATTTACTAGTAATACAATGTAAATACATTTACTGAAGTACTGCACTTTAGTACTAATTTGAGGTACTTGAAGGTGTTACTTGGGCTCTAGCTCACTATCTTTACAAAATCGATTAATGGAGAAATTAATCAGCAGATTAATTCTCAATGATGATGAAGATGATGAAGACGTACAGTTCTGCAGTTTGAAGTCGTTCGGAGCTTTAGCCGACCACAGTCTCATCGTGTTTACAGTGTTGTTATGGTAACCAGGAACTGGAGTGTCATAGGGCATCGCCAACACCACCTACACAACAACGACAACACGTCATTTCTCTCCTGACAGTGACCGGCAACGATCAGACGTCATAACATCAGCTGATCATATCTGACCTGAGTATCGACCCACTTCACGCCGCTCTCTGTCGTCTCCACTCGTCCGTAGAAATGAACCGGCAGCATGTACTCCGGTCTGGCCTTCTCCCAGGGGTTTCCGTACCTCAGCCAATCATCTGCCTCCTCCACCTGATGGGGGGCGGAGCAACACGTCAGCCAATCACACACCTCCTGAACCCCGTGTGTCTGTGTGTGTGTGTGTGTGTGTGTGTGTGTGTGTGTGTGTGTGTGTGTGTGTGTGTGTGTGTGTGTGTGTGTGTGTGTGTGTGTGTGTATACCTGCCATCCCTTACTGATCTTCTGGTTGAAGATGCCGAACTCGTAACGGATACCATAACCGTACGCTGCCAGACCGAGCGTTGCCATGGAGTCCAGGAAACATGCTGCAGGGACGAAGACAGGAAGTTTTTAGAGAGTGAAGACATTTTTGTAAAGAGTTTCTACATACACGTGACCTCACTCTCTACAGTCGTCCTCACTCTCTACTGTCAGCCTCACTCTCTACAGTCGTCCTCACTCTCTACTGTCAGCCTCACTCTCTACAGTCGTCATCGCTCCCTACAGTCGGCCTCGCTCTCTACAAAAGGTCCCGGCTCTCTACAGTCGCCCTCGCTCTCTACAATCGTGCTCGCTCTCTAAGAGTCGTGCTCTACGAAAGATCCTCGTTCTCTACAGTCGGCCTGTAAACAGAAATTGTGAATGTTTACCTGCCAGTCGTCCCAGTCCTCCGTTGCCCAGACCAGCGTCCTCCTCGATCTCCTCCAACTCCTCCATGTCCAAACCCAACTACACACAGACACAGACACACACACAGACACACACACACACACACACACACACACACACACACACACACACACACACACACACACACACACACACACACACACACACACACACACAGCTGTTATCAGTGTGTTTTGTGTCGACTTCCTGGTTGTGGTGAAACAACCAGGAAATTGAAAGAGAGTTTAAAACTTCATGATCGCCTCAGAAAACCATAAAAACCACAAACACGGATGAATCGCTCGATTGGGTCGAAAAAATGTCAACGGGAAGTAAAGTTATTACACAAATTTAAATTTAAACAAAAGCAGGAAGCAGTTGAATATCTCTGTTTAATTTAAGATCCGTTTCGGGGTCCTTGTTCGTTATTCATCTTCTCTTTTCAGAGTCATATTTCACCACAAATGAACTAAAACGTGAAATGTAATGATCTCTAAATGCTTCTAAAACGTGCTCACAAAGGTTCATCACATCAGTCCTGCTTCATCTGATGCATATTACCTGGTAGATGGCCTCATCACAGGCGCTCTGCAGGCCGAGGTTGATCATGGTGTTCTGCAGCGTTCTGCCCATGTAGAACTCCAGAGACAGATAGTAAACCCTCTGCAGACAAACACACAGTCATCTCTGATTATTACCCTTTACAGACCTCCGATCAGATTATTGATTACCGATCAGGGAAAGTGGGGAACAACAGAAGCACAATGTAAACTGAAAAGACAAAACATGCATTGTTATATTAACTCGTATTATAGAGGAGTTCAAATCTACATTTAAAGTCTTCAGTATGTCAGTTTAGATTGTGCTAACAGGATGCATATTCCTGAATAAGCAGGTTCACACAAAGCAATGACTGAATGCTCAGAAACACACACACGTTGCACAAATGAGTGACACAAAGTGTAGGTAAATAAGGAACTTCTTTCAGTGCTGATATCAGATCAGTTTTGTCTCCGCAGATAAACATCAGCTGCAGAGCAGGCAGTTTTTAGATAATGATCTGATCAGGAAACAGAATGTGAACATTCAGGATCCGTCAGTCCAAAAACAACATTAAACACGAACTTATAGGACATAAACCTGTTCCTCCTCACAGGTTGCTGCTTTAACACTGACGTTAATGTTATATTTTATCTTCTCTGTGTTCATCCTCAGCCTTATCTTAGCTTCTACTTTCTTTAATATTATTATTATTATTGCATCATAATGTTGTTGTTTTGAAATACATCTTGTTTGGAGCATTTAAATGATTCTTTAAATTGATATTTACATCTATAAGACACTAAATAATCCTGATTCTTCAGCCGAATTGAACAACAGTAAATATGCAAAGTTGCAGCTCTCTTCATACATCATGTTCTTTGGTTGATAATTGAGGAAATATTAAAATTGTCAGATAATTGAATAGAGTCTGGTCCACTTTCCTCCATACAAGACCTTAATGTCGCATGAAGGACAAGCCAGACTCTATTCGCAATATTAATCTTAAAATGCATGCAATTTAAAATACAAAACTTAAGACAGAGATTGATAAAAAATCATCCTCTGCTAATATCGGTATATGAATAAATGCACCAAACCTCACTTTATGTTTGACTAAATCTAGACTGCTGTCTACGGTGCACTGCAGGGGGTTTTAGAGTCTTAAGAAAGTTTTCAAACATGATTAATTGTTCAAATTAAGTAACAATCGGAGATTAAATATACGCCAAATTCATGTCTGGTACCTAATCATGCAAACACTATATGGGTCACGCTTTTACAGGATCAGGTGGGTTCAGACCGACAGACTGACAGAGACACAGAGAGAGACACAGAGACACAGAGAGACAGAGACACAGAGACACAGAGACAGAAACACAGAGACAGAGAGACAGGAAACAGAGACACAGAGACAGAAACACAGAGACAGAGAGACAGGAAACAGAGACACAGAGACACAGAGACAGAAACACAGAGACAGAGAGACAGGAAACAGAGACACAGAGACACAGAGACAGAGAGACAGGACACAGAGACAGAGAGACAGAGAGACAGGAAACAGAGACACAGAGACAGTGAGACAGTGAGACAGAGATGCAGAGACAGAGAGACAGATACACGGAGACAGAGAGACAGTGACACAGAGACATAGAGACACAGACGGAGAGACACAGACACAGACGGAGACACAGAGACAGAGACAGAGAAACAGAGTGACAGAGTGACAGAGACACAGACACAGACACAGACACAGACAGAGACACAGACAGAGACAGAAACAGAGAGACAGACACAGAGACACAGACAGAGAGACAGAGACACAGAGATTGATAAAAAATTATCCTCTGCTAATATCGGTATATGAATAATGCACCAAACCTCACTATATTTTTGACTAAATCTAGACTGCAGTCTACGGTGCACTGCAGGGAGTTTTCCACTTTTAAGAAAGTTTTCAAACATGATTAATTGTTCAAATTAAGTAACATTCGGAGATTAAATATACACCGAATTAAAGTCTGGTACCTAATCATGCAGAAACTAAATGAATCACGTTTTCAATGCTTTGACATTTTGCAGATAATTAGTGAAACTTGAAAACTACGCATTTTTTCAGTGGAGTTCGGCACATGTTCTGCTGCTCTACCTTGGGGTCCTTCTCGTAGTAGTACTGCTGGGTCCGGATCCAGCGGCCCACTAGGTGGTCCCGGACGGTGTGGGCCAAGGCGAAGTAGTAGTCCCGAGGCGTCGCCACGTTCCGGTCCTTCACCAGGGTGAAGTGCAGGTGTCGGTTGAAGCTCCGTTTGATCTCCACGACGTCACCGAGCTCCGCGATGCCCCGGACACTGATCTGCTTCCGCTTCTCCTGGTCGGTCAACGGAGTCGCCATGTTCACACTGAGACAGCCGGGAGGAGGAGGACGGAGAGCGGACTGAGAGGTGAGGACGAGCCGCTGGAGTGAAGGAGAATCACCTGGCAGGTAGAGAAGATCACCTGGCAGGTAGAGCAGGAAGAACAACACGCAGACACGAAGACACGCCCACAGAGGAGACCAGCTGTTACTGAGGGGGCGGGGCCTGGAGGGGGCGGGGCATGGAGGGACCGGGAATAATGTCATATTATGAGAATTAAGTCACAAGTTTACGAGAAAAGAAAGTCGTAATATTATGAGAATAAAGTTACAAGTTTACGAGAAAAAAAGTTGTAATATTATGAGAATAAAGTCATAATATTATAAAGTAGAAATTTTACATGCTATTTTCTTTTGTTCTCGTAAAGTTAGGACTTTATTCTCGTAATATTACGACTTTTTTTCTCATTAAGTTCTAACTTTATTCTCGTAATTTTCCGACTTTTTTTCTCATTAAGTTATGACTTTATTCTTGTGATATTACGACTTTTTTTCTTGTTAAATTATTACTTTATTCTCATGATATTATGACTTTTTTCTCGTTAAGTTATGACTTTATTCTTGTAATATTATAACTTTTTTTCTCATTAAGTTATGACTTTATTCTCACAATGTTACGACTTTTTTCTCGTTAAGTTATGACTTTATTCTCGTAATTATACGACTTTTTCTCGTAAAGCTATGACTTTATTCTCGTACCATTACGTCTTTTTTATCGTAAAGTTATGACTTTTTTCTTGTAATATTATGACTTTTTTTCGTAAAGTTATTACTTTATTCTTGTAATATTATGCCTTTTCTCTCATAAAATTCTAACTTTATTCAGGAAATCTCAGATTTCTTTTTCCCTCAATGTGGCCCTAATACTCTGTCGCACATTTGCACTTTGGCCCTCACTGCATTAGACTTATATACTATATACTTAGCCTATAGCTGTGTTACCTTCACCACAATGATTAAATGTTTTGCGGCTCCAGACAGATTTATTTTTTTTTTTTTTGTGCTTTTGCCTAAAATGGCTCTTTTGATAGTAAAGGTTGCGACCCCTGATCTAAAGTAACTAAAGCTGTCAGATAAATGTAGTGCAGTAAAAAGTACTATGTTTCCCTTTAGGATGTAGTGGAGTAGAAGTATAAAGTAGCAGAACATGGAAATACTCAAGTAAAGTACAAGTACCTCAGAATTGTACAGTACTTGAGTAAAAATCACATACACATACAAACAAATCTCTCACGCAGTAGAAAAATCAATTTTTTCACCGAGTGACTCATCTTCATCACAAACTATCTTTGACTATCTGCGTCATGACGTCAGACTCAGAGCGTCAGTTTGACGCGGCTCGTATTTCCGGGTTTCAGAATCAAACGCCTCCTGTTCAGTCAGAAAAAGTAAAGTTTGTGGCGCGAGGCTTCCTCGAGGAGTTGGAGGTGTTTTCAGAGTCTCAGGTGAGTCGCACCGCTTCGTGCCGCTTCAGGTAACTCTCAGGTGATGTTTAATGTGTTATTTGTGTAGTTTGAGTTCAGTTGGGTTGAAGTTTAACCTGTTTTTGTCTCTCTGTCTCTGTGTTTGTCTCTGTCTGTGTCTCTCTCTCTGTCTCTCTCTCTATGTCTCTGTCTCTCTCTCTCTCTGTTTGTCTCTGTCTGTGTCTCTGTCTCTCTCTCTGTGTCTCTGTCTCTTTCTCTGTGTCTGTGTCTCTGTCAGTCTGTCTGTCTGTCTGTCTGTCTGAACCCACCTGATCCTCCAGCACCTGAAACCGGTCCACCTTCAGCAGGTAAAGCCTCTTCGTGAAGCAGGTAGAGTCTGGACCAGGTCCAGCAGGTAGAGTCTGGACCAGGTCCAGCAGGAGATCTGCAGTCTGGTTCTACTGGTTTCACTGGGAGAGAGACTCCAGCTGTCTGATCTCTGATTTGTTTCATTTTGTAGTACAAAATAAAAGCCCCATTTTGCCCTAAACAACTGATAAATCGGTAATTAATCAATATCACATCGATCAGCTGGTGATGACATCACGACTGAACAGTACTGGAGAGTAATTAATTACATTTACTCAACTACATCCATCTGATAATCCAGTAAAGTGTTGAATGCAGGACTTTTACTTGTAGTGGAGTATTTTCAGTGTGGTATTAGTACTAGGATCTGAGTACTTCTTCCACCACTGCATCTGAAATATGCTTCAAATTATAATTAATTTATATAAGATTTTTTTAGTATTTCTGCACAGACGTTAAATCTTATCTGAATATTAAAGTAAAAATATAAAAAAATGTAGACATAAAATCTACAAATTTTTCCATCCTTTTAAAAAAAATGATTTATTCCTTTTTATTTTTGTATAATTTTCTTTTCAAGATCTTTTTTTAGATTTATTTAAATAATAATAGTTTTTCTCGTACTATTAGCGCTGAAAATATTTAAAACAATTTAGAGAATTGATTAATTGTTTTGGTTTTAGTGTTTTAATTGAATGTTTCTCACACGTGAATATTTGCTGTTTTACTTTCACAGAAAACAGAGAAAACTCTAGTTATGAAATATAAAGACTATAAATGTTCGTCTTTTTATTTAAACTGAGATGAAACAGGGAAAATTAACAAATCTGAACATTTCAAAAACTGGAACCAAATCTTATTTCTATTAGAGAAATGATTTAAATAAATTAATAATCTAAAACGCAGTCAGGACTCAATCATCTGTTGTGACTTCTTGCTGTAGTTTTTATATAATTTTAATATTTTGCAGCGAGGATGTCGACCACGTCTCAGAAACACCGGGACTTTGTCGGCGAGCCGATGGGAGACAAGTCGGTGACGACTCTGTCGGGCATCGGAGAGGTTCTGGGGCGGAGGCTGGAGCAGCAGGGCTTCGACAAGGTGGACGAAACACAAAACTACAGTGTTTACATCCGTCATGTATTTAAGATGATCTATTATTTTATTATCGTTTTAATCTGTTGATACTTTCTCTATAAAATTCATATTCAACTCTGAGTTGTTGTCAGTAAACCTGACAGTCCCAACTCAAAGGTCCACTTACTTGCCTTTTCCGGGGCTTTCAACCATGTAAACTTATATAATAAAGACCTTTTTAAATTATTATAAATTCAAATTTAAATCAGTTTAATAACTTTTATTGTAAACTTGAATCTGTTCAGACTCTTTGATGAATCTGATCCACATTCTTCTTTTTTTGTGTGATTTTCATGTTTTTTTGTTTTTGTGTGCATGTTTTTTGTGTATTTCATGTATTTTGTTTGTGTCTTTCGTGTATTTTGTTTTTCATTTATTTTTTTGTGTTTTTTTTTCTGTTTTAAATGTAATTTCTGTGTTTTTTTATATATATATATATTTTCGACGTGTATTTTCTGGTTTTTCATGTTTTCTGAGTGATTATATTTTATTTTTTTAATGTATTTTCTTTGTTTTTTCATGTTTTTTTTTTCATGTTTTCTGTGTGATTGTAATGTGTGTTTTTTTTAATGTATTTTCTTTGTGTCTCCAGGCCTATGTAGTTCTGGGTCAGTTCCTGCTGCTAAAGAAAGACCACGAGATGTTCACCGAGTGGCTGAAGGATGCCAGCGGTGCAAACTCCCGTCAGGCCGGATCCTGCGATCAGTGTCTGAGGGAGTGGTGTGACGCCTTCCTCTGAGACTCCGCCTCTTCACCGAAGACCCCGCCTCTTCCTGTTCATCCCGAGCTCCTCACTTCCTGCGTCTGAAGCTTCAATCACAGCTCATAACTCTGTTGGCTTTAAAGCATTTCAGCCGGCTTCACGCCAGCTCGCTGTGCCATCACAGGTGTTTGTTTCCTGTTTTTATGAGCTTGTTTCTTTGGGGAAAGTTGAATAAAAGCTTTGTGTCTGAATAGCTGGTGGTGCGTTCAGGGTCTCCAAGGAACCTTTTAGCTGGTGACACATTAAATCAATGTCAACGAGGTTGTGTTTCATTCAGTTTGCAGTATTTCACAAGAAAAGAAGCAACAATAAATAAATGTTGTACAAAGTATTTTTCTGTTTTGACCATCTTGTGTCTGTGGAGGACAGAACCTGCCAACATCAAAAATAAATGAATAAATTAGTTGATAATTATGTGTAGAAAAAATATTAAAAATAAATGTAGCCATTAATTAATTGATAAAATGTGACAAATTTATGTTTGTTTTAATTTGCTTCTTTATTTATTTATATTTGTATTCATTCCCTTATTTGTTTACTCTTGTTTAATTTTCCTTTTTACTTATGTATTTATTTGTATACGTTTTTTAATTAATTTAGTATTTATTTTTAAATGCATGTATATATGTATTTTTGCTTTTTTAAAAATTATTTCTTCAGGATTTCCCTTTGCATTTCACCCTATTTATTTCCCCAAATGTATTTATTATTTATCAATGTATATACATGCATTTAAAAATAAATATAAAATAATTAAAAAATAAATGCAAAAATATATACATTTAAAAAATCTATAAAAATAAATATATGAATAAATAAAATTAAACAGAGGAGTAAATAAATAGGGGAATTAATACAATGATAAAGAAACAAAGAAACAAATTAAAACAAATATCAATTTGTCACATTTTATCAATTAATTAATGGTTACATTTATTTTTAATATTATTTTTGCCACATTTAATAACATTTATTTATTGAGTCATTTATTTATTTATTTTGGATTTTGGCAGGTTCTGTCCTCCATTTGTGACCTCCTGATGCTAAACTACAGAATGATAGTCCACAGCCATGATAGCGCCCCTCAGTGGCTGTGACCAGAACAAGAAGCCTTTACAGATATCAGCCAGTGGAAGAAGAAGTACTCCCATATTTTACTGCAGTAAAAGTACTATTACCACAGTGTGAAAGTACTCCAGGTGTCGGTTGAAGCTCCGTTTGATCTC
>CAKAOI010039321.1:0-14759 GCA_916701655.1 Sebastiscus albofasciatus
TAACGGACATTTTTCAGACATTTTTTTTTTGGACATTTTTGCAGTATTTCTTTATTGAACATTTTTCAGACTTTTTTCAGACATTTTTTTTAAACTTTATTTGTACTTTTTTTCCAGAATTTTTTCAGACATTGTCTTTTCAGACTTTTTTCAGACTTTTTTGTCTGAAGTGGACGTAGTCACGCCGTCGCCATCTTGGTATTTTACAACCAGAAGTGACACTAAAGGGTGGAACTAAGTACAACCGAACACTGAACAAGACATTTTCTAGGCGACCAAAATGTCATAATTAACTTTGATGAAGTGAAAACACACTGTGAAAGGGTTTGTTAAAGTTTCCAAGACAAAAACTCTGACAACTCATAGACTGGACAACACCATGGTAGCGACCCTAAAGCGTGACTCTAAATGGGACCAAAATCTACTAAATGAACATCATGCTGTATTGAAGAAGACTTGAAACTAGCGATTGAGGCCATAAACTCATGTTTACAATGTTTACTGAGGTAATAAATCAAGTGCGCTAAAGCTAAAATGTTATTATTGTGTTAACTTTGACAGGCCTAGAATAAAGCTCATCTTGGTTTATTGTCTGCAGTCATTTTTGTGTGTCTTTACATTGAAGTAGGTATTGTAATGACAACTAGAACCAGCTGTGCATTGAGGAAGTAGAGAAAAAGATAAAGTGGACGTTCTTGTCCTGATCTACAGGAACACCCCCCTAGCCCCCCGGCGGCTACAATCAGACCCATCTCTATGAAATTCAATGTTATAAGTAGGCTAAAATGATCGGAATAATACGAACAATTCAGGCTCCCTCATGTGGTTCAAAGGTGTACTGCAGATAGAAAAGACTAATCGACGTGTCCACAGGGGCGTTTTTTATCGCGAGGGGACGCGACGATTCCCAACATCCCTAAATGTTCCTAGAAACAAGGCACTGATTGGACGAACGCTTTCCCTCCATAGGCTGCTGCTCCCAGCTTTCAAACCGGAACCAGTATGGAGGTTCATTTGGAAACTTTCTTCTCTTATTTCACATAAATAGTAAATAGAAATGTGTTTCAGAAAACATTTGAGGCGATGAAATAATCCATGCAGTTGCTGAATCTGTCTTTAATTTGGATCAACAACATTTATTTTAAAAGATCCTCGGGAGTTTCGAGAGGCGGGAAGTTGCGTCGGACGCCCGTGATTTACATAAAGTAGACGAGCCCTCAACTTTATGCAAATGAGGAGCGGGCGTCGTGACGCCTAGTCTCTCGAATCGCGACGCCACGCTACCAGAATGCATTGCGCGGCTACAAAGAACTTTTCCAGCACCTCTCAGTGTGTACAAGAGGACATTATAGCGTGATATCAACACAGGAGGAAAGGTCCCAGAGTCACCAGAATCATAAGCAATCATCAGCTTGGGATGTATTTAGTGTAGGACTGACTCATCATCTTCAGGCTACACCACTAACATGGCAAAAACCAGGAAGGAAACTTCCACCCAGCACATCATATTGCTTCAAAACGCCAGTATATCATAAAAAACTCCACCAGCAGCACTCCCCAAGAGCAGCTCCCTAAGTGGATTTTCTATCTGGATACAACACATTGCAGGGCAGTAGAGTGATATCTACTGATGAAAATGGCCCACTGCACCATTTCACTCTCCGAAATGCACCAAAACGACAACAACAGATAAGGAACGGCGCCCAGCGAGGCCGCCACCACCACCGCAGCACACACAATTAAAGCAACCAGCAGCTGTGTATGTGGTACTCACATCCCACCATCATCATGGCCACGGAGAAGATCTTCTCCCCGTCAGTGGTGGGCGCGATGTTGCCGAAGCCGATGGTCGTCAGGCTGGTCATGGTGAAATACAGCGAGGTGATGTACAGCGAGTCCTTGCCGGGGCCGCCCTCCCATTGGCCGGAGCCGCTGGCGTTGTAGCGGTAAGGCGATCCGATGCTGAGAGCCAGCTGGTAGAGCCAGCTGTCCATCTTGATGGTGTTGGTGGCCTCGTCGATGACCTCGTAGTCTCCGATGCTGTACCTGTCGAGGACAAAATCAACCTTTCAGTGTGTTTAACAGGCGTGACAGCGGAGCTTTAATATTATATATCAAGTATTTTTAACACCTCTGTATACAACAACGTATTAGGGTCATTGTAGGTCAAAAATAAATAAATATATATACTGTATATCTGTGGAGCCGGGGAAGGAGGGTAATATTCCAAGAAAAAACATGCGTATTCTCTGAGATCAAAGTGGTAAATTTAAAAGAAATTAATCACAACTTCACAAGAAAAAATGTAAATATTCTCAGAAATCAAGTGGTGAATTTACAAGAAAAAAAAATCACAATTTAACTAGAAAAAAATTTGAATATTCTCTGAGATTAAAGTGAGGTATTTACAAGATATAATCGAGGGAGGAGGGTAATATGACAAGAAAAAACTTGGATATTCTCTGAGATTACAGTGGTAAATTTAAAAAAATTAAATCACAACTTTACATGAAAAATTGTAATATTCTCTGAGATTAAAGTGGTAAATTTAAAAGAAATAATTTAAAACTTTATGAGAACAAAAATGTAATATTCTCTGAGAATAAAGTGGTGAATTTAAAAGAAATAAATCATAACTTTATGAGAAAAAAAATCAATATTCTCTGAGATTAAAGTGGTGAATTTACAAGAAAAGAAAATCACAACTTTACCAGAAAAAAACTTGAATATTCTCTGAAATTAAAGTCACAAATTTACGAGAATCTTTAGGATTTATCTGATAAAACACAACATACAACAGGTCTAACATGAGGTTAAACTATAATGCATACAATGTCAGCATTATGTTCCTAAAGTCACACATAAAGACCATGAAAGGAGATTAGTATATGTATCTTTCAGGCCATCATTACCATAATAACATTACTTTAGGAGCAACCTAACTCACACGGTGGAGCTTTTTCTGACTATATAATCTCAGAGATTATTCCCTGGCTCCGTATCTATTATTTTATTTTACCTACATTGCCCCTAATACACCGTCGTATCTCTGTAAAAGTACTTTGGTCAACAACCTTAAAAACTGTCTGGCTCAACCCTGTCCCCGTGGAATTAACATACTACTAATATGCAACCACAAATACATTTTGGTCGTAACATGGATTATGTTTTTTAATCAACAGAATGTAAAAACATATGTTTTTGCAAAATGTTGAAACTTTAACTGCAAAACATTTCACTGATGCATTTCATTCATTTTCCAACAATATCCACACATAGCACTCGGGTGCACTCGGAAAAGACAGGTTGAGTTTTAACATGTAACGGAAACCACCATCTGAACATAGTCCAGGAAAGTTTCTCATCTAAATGTAATTAGCGAAACAAATTAGTAGTATATAAACAACTTACCCTTAAAAACACTTAAACAGCTTTAATCTTTCCTTTAACATCCATTATCTCTAAACTGAATGGCTCAGATATGAAGCAAACCATAAATATGGTTATTAAAACCATTAATCCTTCATGTAAGAGCAGACGGAGGAGCATAAACAGCATTTAAGGCTTCATGTTGGTCTGTCGAGGCTCATGTTCACTTATTAAGGTTAGCTGACTTTATGAACTTTCATCTCAATATGAAAAGTTAATGCAGCGTTGGAGGTATAAAATTAAGATGTCAAAAAATGACCTTAAACGGAGCAGTGATGCATCAGAACGTTGCTGTTTTGTTTAATGTTCGTAATAAAAGATTTGAAAAGGGACTCTGTGTTTGCCGTGGGGCGTTGATGAATTAGCACAGCCGATGTTGTATGGAGGAGACTAAACAAAGCAGCAGCAGATGCTTTGTAATGTACAAAATGTGATGTTTAGCATACATAACCAATTAGGAACAGTTAGGAAGACGGATAAACTCCCAGCAGTCAGCGGGAGCTTCTGAATGGCACTAAACTTTGAGGAAATGAGAGTTTTATACTGTGAAAAACTCTCTTTACCAGATGCAGGCGAGCCAGTGAGCCACCAGTCCGAACACGCAGACCAGCAGGACCAGGACGGCAGCACCGTACTCCAGATAGTGGTCCAGTTTCCGGGCCACCCGGCCCAGACGCAGCAGGCGGACCACCTTCAGGGAGCTGAACAGACTGCTGATGCCCTGAGGAGGAGGAACGAGGGAGGGAGAGGGTAAAAGGAAGGGAAGGTAGAGGATGAGTAAGAAAAGAGGACAAACAATAAATAGAGAGAGAAATTGGTCATGACAGGAAAACGGCTGCTTTCTGTCGTGTAAAAAGTGAAGTTGGGCAACAACTGACCGTTTGTTCACTAAGCCTGACCCCCTTCGTTACTGCCAGAGGTGCGACCAAGTCATTGTTTTGAAAGTCACAAGTAAGTCTCAAGTCCCGAGTCAAGACTGACAAGTCCCAAGTCCTAAACTTTGAGTTTCGAGTCCTGAGCAAGTCATAATGCGCTTTTCACCAAATGCAATGCCATTTTAACGTAATGTTAGTTCTTTATGGTGAATTAAGATAATCAAATACCAAGACCCAATAATATTTACCAAAAATAAAGAGTCCAGAGTTCAACAAAAGAACACTTTTCAGAGATTCAGAAATAAACAACAAAAGATAGAAATCCTGCGTGTCAGTAAATAGCCTACAACTCCATTAAATTCTGTTGATGTCATGCTACTAGCGCTACTAGCTGCTGGCCGATAGCCGGTTGTTTGGGAACAGAGACGTTAATACATCCACCACGGTACAGACTTACAGCATACAGCTCATGGGTGTATTAGAAGACTATAAAAGTGATGGATTACAGCCAGTATATCCATTATTACAGCCGCATCCAGCTAGCAGGAAGCTGGCAGAAAAGGATATGTCATATGAGCGTTGGGGCGGTGCGGTCCCGTGGGTCTGATGACCGTTCATTATGCCAAGGAAAATAACTCTGGATTCTGCTGTTAGTTCATTTTACTACTTTTAGGACATCCTGATTTAAATGAGGGCTATCTAAGTGTTCCTACTGGGAAGTTGATTTACCTAAAAAATAAAATGATCCTCTGATTTACAGACGTCTCTTTATACATCCATGGACACGGACTCATTGGTGTTTTCAGTCCAAAATGGCGGCAGCGCTACCGCAGCGCCATCTAGCAGCTGTTGTCAACAAAGCACCGGAGTTTCGTCTCTGTGCTTTACACTTTTTAAATAACACACTTATTAATCTCTGGGTTTGGGGGAAGGTATGAAGTATTTTCAAGTCAAAAGGCTCAAGTCCAAGTGACTGGTGTTAAAGTCCAAGTCGAGTTGCAAGTCTTTTTATATTTTGTCGAGTCTAAAGTCATCAAATTTGTGACTGAAGTCCACACCTCTGGTAACCGCTATGCTTCTTAGATCTTTCTAGATCTGCATATATACAGTCATTTTCTTCTTAGTCATTTTTGAAATAGTGGGTTTCTTGATCTCAGAAATACAAAAGCAGCTTCACATTTTTAAAACCATTGGATTTTGTTTTTGTAACACAGCATTCACAACAAATTGAATTTACAAGCTCAAATGTTGCCCTAAAACACCAAAAATCAAGTAATTCAGAGACTCATATCACCTTGTTGCATTTTGTAATAACACACAGATGCACGTCTCTGTAAACGGAGACTTTTAAAAGCCGAAGGCAGCAATTCAAACTTTTTTTAAAGACAACATAAAAGGGTTGTTTAAGGGAGGAAAGTAAATTAGGGGGTAAAGAAACAACAGTGTTGTCCTTGTATTCCTTCAGCTTGTTTTTAGTCCACCCACAAATGAGTAGTTGTAGTCCAAAAAGTGCTTTATATTCACCTCTAAAAAAAAACACACGACCAACCCGACACCTACACACACAGCAAGCAAGTAAGGAAGGATGGAAGGTGTTAAGATGCTCACATCTACATCTACTGTACGCCAGAAGCTTCGCTTTGCTTTCCCTTCCTGCAGCAGACTTATTATTTATTTATTTAATCCTCATTATTTGTGAGCACTTTGATTACACAAAGATAGAAACTTGGGCAAACTGTCAGTTAGAAATAATTTTGATGGATGTCGAAGTGTGGCTCGGAATGCAATCTGCACTCTTCAACATCCATCAAAATTATGACTAAATGACATTTTGTCAATGTTGTGCAGCTGAAAGTTCAAGAAAATGTCTCTGCAGAAACGGAGAAAACAAACAGAGTTAAGTTATTTCCATATTCATACTTTTCCTCCAAAACACTACCAGGAAGTTAACCCAGTAAAACCATGACCCCGTCTTCAGCCTAACCCAGGGGTCAGCAACCTTCACTATCAAAAGAGACATTTTAAGCAAAGAAAAATAAATAATCTGTCTGGAGCCGCAAAACATTTGACCTTTGCGATGAAGGTAACGCAGTTTATAGTCTAAATATATAGTATATAAGTCTAATGCAGTGAGGGCCAAAGTGCTAATGTACTACGGAGTATTAGGGCCACATTGAGGAAAAAACATCTGAGATTTACAGAATAAAGTCAGAATGTTATGAGAACAAAGTCATACCTTTACGAGAAAAAAGTTGTAATATTACGAGAATAAAGTACTAATTTTACGAGAAAAAAAAACTTAATATTACTGGAATAAAGTCATACCTTTACGAGAATGAAGTAATGACTTTACGAGAAAAAAAGTCGTAATATTACGAGAATAAAGTCAGAACTTTACAAGAATAAAGTAAATAATATGTAAAATTACTACTTTATAATATTATGACTTTATTCTCAAAATCTCAGATTTATTTTTTTTCCTCAGTGTGGCCCTAACACTCCGTCGTACCGTCGTACCATGGACCTACAACAATGATAAATAAAAATGAAAACGTAAACAAAAAACAGTTATTCATTTCCATTTTTAAAGATACACATGGAGCCACTGGAGGGGAGCTGAAGAGCCCCATGTGGCTGACCCGGTTGCTGACCCCTGGACTACACCTTAAAGTGGCAAGATATTCATTTAAATAAAGACCTCCAGATACGTGAATGAAAATGACATACTGTATTTTACAGATAGCTCCCTAAATGTTGCTAAGACGACCCCAAGTGTCTACTATAGTATCCATCCTTTAAATCCTGAGGTTGTATTAGACCACTGTGGGGAGACTGTTCCCATTGAAATATGGCTCTGGGTCGACTCTACGCCTTCAACGGAAAACACGGCTCAAAGCGCAATTTATGGCCTCTAATAAAGACACCCACGGTATAGTGCAGCGTACTGTGTCCACTTCATTTTAATCACATTTGGGAGCGAAAACAAGCGTCGTGTTGCATGAAATACAGTGACACCCAAGTTGTTTAAAGTCTAGTTCACACTACACGACTTTAAAAGTGATCAGATCTCTGTGCTGTTCTCACTACACGACTTGCTGTCTTATAATCGGGAGTATTTAAGTCGTCGTGGTTTTCACAGTGCATGACTGACCGGAGACAGGAAGTCACATACTACAAGATCTTTCAATCCCCGATGAGGTCTCCAAACTACGTTCTGTCATGAAAAACAAATACACGATAAATGGCGCGATGTCATATGCATATTACTGATGTTGTTGTTGGCACATGTGTTGCACAAAATAGTCTGTTTCCACACTCTTTTTTACTATTTATTCCTCTAGGTGCAACAACAACTTTGCTCCGTGTTGCAAATGCGGCACATCCAGTAAGTTCCTCCTCTTGTTACAGGCGACCCCTCCTCCCCCAGCTTTCCCATCAACCCCTTTCTCGCGTCTGTCATTGGCTGTAGCTCGTGGCCGAAGTCCCCGACAGGTCCAGATGTTTAGCATATCTGGAATGTGTCTGCAAGGCATCGGCGAGCCTCTCGTCTTGCGTCTTTGAACAATTCACACATGACGCTGGAGCGCCGATGTGCAAGCGGCGAGCCAACACCGACTTGCTTCTGATCTAGGGCTATTGTCGGGGAGCGAAATATCAGGGCCAAAGTCATGTAGTGTGAACTAGGCATTAGTTGTGCAATCATGTTCTATATGCCCAAAACCAAATATGATGTGTACAGAATCATATTTGATAACAAGCAGTGCATTATCAGAACACGTCTATGAATCAACATGCAGACAACCACAGCTGACGGTCTGACTGTTAGGGAGAGCCTGGCGGCCCGTCGTTCACCAGGAGCTAAGGGAACAGATGATGTTTGTGTCTGGGGATAAGAGCTGCCCAACACAAATATCATTTCAATGTAAAACACCACAGAGCCTCGCCACACACCGTCTGTCATCCCCGAGAACAATATCGCTGCATTATCTTCCTGCTCTAGTGTATCTGACCCGTATCCTCTAAAGAGACCCGGCTCTTTACATCCTATTCTATACAACAAACAACCAGCTGAGAGAGAGAGACTCAAAATAAACAAGAGTGATTGTTTTCAACCTCCGGAGCAGCAGCCAGGACCCCGAGGCGCCGGCCCGCCACGCTCTGCACGCTCTGTTTGAACACTATTAACAAAGCCGAGCGTTGGGACTGTACAACCTGAAGCTAAATATTTACCCACATTAAAAAAATAACAAGTTTCTTTTCATTTTGGAGCTCAGAGAAAGAGAAAACATGAAAATGAATGCCAGCAGGGTTATCTAATGATGTAGGCTATGATGTTATATAATTAAACAGGAGAGCTGCTCTCAGCCTTCACCTCCATCCTGACGTTCACTTCTCAGCCTCAACTTCTCCATCTTCAGCTACAGACCAGCAGACATTTGGAGCGTTATTTAGCCTCCTTCTTGACATGTTAGTATGACATGGTTGGTACCAATGGATTCATTAGGTTTTCTAGTTTCATGTGATACCAGAAACTCCACTGTATCTTTAACATTGAGCCTGTTACAACTTAAATATTGCAGGTTGTGAGCGTAAAATTGACGGCATTAGTATATATGCGAAAAACAAAATCAATTCGGATGTAATCTACGTAATGGTGAAGCAGGAAGTATAGAGAGGGACAAATGCCACGTAGGGAGGAGGTCGGGTTGGATGGGTGGGTCGAAAAACACCAGACACCTTTCACCGTGTGAAACCAGAAGTCAACGTTGATTTATTTGTCACGTAACCTCCGTACTTAAGTTACGCCACTTCCGAGGAGTTATTTTAACCCGAAACATGATCTTTTCCTAAACCTAACGAAGTAGTTTTGTTGTAACCAAGTTGCTTCCTGTGAAGATGGAGGATTATTTTGAAAAGGCTTGAAATTGAAACGTGCATCACATAGGGGGGTGTGACGGTGAGGACATTTTCCCACCAGTTAATAAACTCATGACAACACCGGTGTTACCGATTATACGTACACCGGCTGTGACCGCTCCGTCCTCCTCACGGCGATTGCCTCATTAACTTTATAGTTCTCTTATAGCATTTGGTTTAAATCTGAAATATTGCCAATAGGTGCTTTTTTTCTGAGCATTGTGATGAAGGTAACACAGTTTATAGTCTCAGTATATAGTATATAAGTCTAATGCAGTGAGGGCCAAAGAGACAATGTACTACGGAGTATTAGGGCCACATTGATGGAAAAAAACTCTGAGATTTCCAGAATAAAGTTGTAATATTATGAGAATAAAGTCATAACTTAACGATAAAAAAAGAAAATAATATGTCAAATTACTACTTTATAATGTGAATTACTTAATTCTAGTAATATTACAACTTTTTTTCTCATAATATTATGACTTTATTCTAATAATATTCTGACTTTATTCTCGTAATGTCAGATTTATTTTTTTTCCTCAGTGTGGCCCTAACACTCTGTCATACCGTCGTACATTAGACCTACAACAATGATAAATAAAATTAAAAAGTAAACAAAAAACAGTTATTCATTTCCATTTTTAAAGATCCACAGGGAGCCACTGGAGAGGAGCTGAAGAGCCGCATGTGGCTCCGGAGCTGCAGGTCGCTGACCCCTGGACTATGTATTGATAACATGGCACTGATACGCCAAAATGAACTAAATTGGTTTTATTTCTGTGACAAAAAGCAAAATGACGGTGGGGGACGGTGAGGAAGTAACGTAATCAGTGTGTGCCCGACCACCACAACAAGCCAAGCGTCACGTGTTGCTGGACATTTGTAGGAAAACGCACGAAAAAGGGAGGAATAACTTTTCGTAAGATATCATACGAACCGCTGTACGAGGATACGTTGCGTGGTGCTTTCAATTACAGCTCCAAAAAATAAAGTCCCAAAACATGGAAAACACTGACGATGTGTCAGAGAATCTACAGATGGATCTACATCTGTCCTCCTTAGGATAACTTTTTTCTTTGATGTTGACTTGTTCGTAACCCTTGACTTGACCAGGTCTGGTTTTTAATCGCCACAGGGAGGCCCGAGGAGGTCTCGGCCTCGGATCAGACTCCTCAGACTCCTGCTGCAGGTCCTTATACCCCCCCTCTGTCTCTCTCCAGCCAGCCCTCCCTGCCTCTCTCTCTCTCTCTCTCTCTCTCTCCAGCCACAGCTTCAAAGGCCTCCCCTGGGACTCGGGACGGTTCCCAGCTCGTATGTAAATGCATCTAAATTAAGTAGCCACGGGACGGAGCAACACAGATGAAAAGAGCATGAGTCAAGAGCGAGCAACGCATGTAAAATCATGGCTCATAAGCACCTGTTTATCCCAACAGAGCGCGGTGAAGTGAGGCGGCGTATAGACGGAGATTACGTGTCCACGGGGGGAAGCTTTCTCCTCACAGCGCCGGCTCTTTCTCTCATTATTTTCTAAGCAGAGGACGCACTGTTGCGTGTTCCTGACAGCACTGGGAGCTTAACGTGTTTTCAGCGCTCAATCCGGCGAGCATTAAAAATGTATCAGCTTTTAGCAAAAGAGCGCCGCGCTTCAATTGAGTTTTCAATTGTCACTCTTCGGCAACGGCTTCCCTCCAGCAGCTAAAGAAGTAAAAAGGTGCTTTTTGTTCAGTTTTTAATCCCGTCGACATCTAAAACACGAGGATAAATGTCAAACTGAATGTGTTTCTGATATTTTAGTATCAGATAAAAACATTTGGTTTAGTAGCTTGGTTTTATTGGTGGGGATTAGTAGAGGTAGACAATTAGCAACAGACTACAATATGTTGACTCAAATGAGCTAAACAGAAAGGAAGTTTTGTTTTTCTGGTTTCCTCCAAAATAAAAAAACATCTTTCCATTCCTACACATTTCCCTCGATCTGTTTCCCCTTTAGTAGAACTGTTTCACAGCAGGAAAAGCGCAGTTGTAACTAACAACACAAACACTGACTACGTTTATACGCACACTAATATTCCACTATTATTCTGAATATGACAATATTGTGAATTTGATACGGCTCATGTAAACAGCATATTACGTTTGGATTAGGGCTGTCAAAGTTAATGCGATAACGCATTAACGCAACTTCCAATATTTAGGTTGTAGCGGCTCAGTTTTAAAGCTAGAGTGAAGATACTGGTATCATATGAAACCTGATGAATCCATCGGTACCAACCATGTCATACTAGCTTGTTGGGAAGGAGGTTAAATAATGCTAAGAACTTATGCTAAATGTTGATCAAGCTAGAGACCTACAGCATTCAGAGGATGGCTCTCAAATTAATCTCCAGGTTCCAGCTTTCAGATGATGTACACCACTTCTATGTGAACTATCTATTTATCATCCCTTGACCATCCCGTGTCCCTACCCCTCTTTTATTAACCCAGCGCTCTCATCCATACTGTAGCACCTCCATCCTTCTTTTCATCCCTCACTCCGTCTTCTCTCGACTTTTCCCTTTAAGTCACACTCAACTCCACCTCTCCATCCTCCTCCCTCCCTGCCTGCCTCTCTCCGTGCTAACATGCAGAGTGTTAATATCCCACCCCCGACTGCACGGTGCTCAGCTTCCTCCGGGCTCTCTCAAGCATGGCCGGCCGGCGTGCATGTTGGCAGTGCCGTGCAGAAAGGTCAGCCTGGATTAGACCTTTCTGAGCCGCCGCGGCGCCTGCAGACGCACGCTGTGAGCTCCCATCGGCGCTCCCGGGCTCCCTGGTGACAGCAGGTGGCTTCAGGACCCGTGGGGGGTTTCCTCCCTGTACTCCTCAACACACACACACACACACTGTGACTTTTCACACCACCTCTGCTGCAACGTGACAGCAGCAACTCCTCCTCATGAGAGTCTTACATCACATTTTGCTGTTTTACAGCTCGACTACATCAGTTGTGTTGTTGATGTAACTGCTGACCTGTATGTGTCTCCGTGTAGGTGTTGCTCTATCTCCAACATGTCAACAGGAAGAGAAATATTCTTACACCTTAAAAGGAAAACTGTGTTTTTGTATAACTTTTTTACAGTAGGTCTGGTTCTGGTCTTTTGTATTGTTCGGATAACATTTTATTCACCATCCTAATATCTGAGATCTGGGGACGTCTAACTGAGCAAACAGCATAAACACTCCGACCAACAACCAACAGGAAGATTGTAAACAAACCCCAAACATTAAAGACCGGTCGCATGAAAAGGTGTGTGAGTGACACGATAATGTGCAAAACGTGTAATAAGAATGCCGTTCTTGCTTTTGCTCTTTCAAAATGAAAAGGCGGGAACAGTCCTTTATGCAAATGAGCCACGAAACTTGAACCAAGCTGTGAAACTAGGTGATCTAGTTGTAAAATGAAACCAGACTCAGCAGTGGCATCGCCTGTTTCTCTCTTCAAATGTTTTCAGAAGTAGATTTTGGTGGATTGTTTAGACGGAATAACAGAAAGTTTACGAGCAGGCCGCCGTGTCGTTTCCTGTTTGAAACAGAAATCCAGAGACCAATCAGGAGCATTCAATGATAAAGTACGTCACCACTTGAACGGTCGGTTGAGCGGAGCACCGTCCACTAGCGTCCTCGCCAGACCTGGTGGACATGTACCGCTGGATTTAACATTATAGACACGACCACTGACTATTAGTGGAATGATTTAGCCACAAATTCACAGACTGGCCGTACACGGTCCAGACTGTACTCAGTTTTGACCCGAGTCTTATTACTGATAGTAACGATGACCAAAAACAACAATAATCTGCTCTGCTTACATTAAACTGTGATTAAAAATATACATTAGTACGCAGATTGTCCTCACAACGTCAGAAAGTTGAGGAAAGTTCTCCGATGGAGAGAAGTTATAGTTTGGACTATAATGACTAGTGAGGTCCTCAGAAGTCATGGATATGTATGTGTTTGTGTGTGTATATACTGTACGTCAGTAGGCAGCGCCTGCATGTCACCGGCTTGGCAGCGTCTTGAAAATAAAACACAACTAAAAATACTTCCTGCCTGCTTCAGCCATCAGAGACGGTAACAAGAGGAACTCAGTCTGCAATGAGTCTATAATAATCTCTGCCATTTTCTTTCACACTGCACCTCAAGACGCCCACACACACACACACACACACTGCCCTCAGTCAGCATCCATCTATCCTTCAGGCCGGCTAATACGGGAACGCAGCGGCAAAAAAACGTCAATTTAGCAAAGAGGGGTAGACTGTGTCCTCTTCAGCGGCTGGACATTTCCGTGTCATTGATTTCCTCTCAGTCCCGGCTGCTTTAAAAAGACAGAAACAGAAAACTCCACCCAGCGGGAGCTCGTTGGATCCATAAGCAACCCGCGGTGAGAGGCCAGAGGACTAGGTGACACCTGAACCAGCGTCACCAGCTGGAGGATCCACAATTCAATATGCCATTCAGGAGAGCAGCAGGAGAGGAGACACAAACACCCACAAACATGCTGGGGATGAGGTTTATCACACTGAATGGTGAACTGGGCTCATTATCGGCCTTAAATATAAATATTTCAGCTGCTAATGTCACATCTCAGCTACATAAAGCTTTTATTTTTCTTGGCTCTAAACTTTGTTTATGCACTCAATAATGTTTTCTGTAACTTAAAAACAGTAACGTATCCCTGGAGGGCCTGAAGGAGTCCTTCGCGGCCTGTTAGATAGTGTTCAAGATAACGTTATTATACCGGGGTCATGGGAAATACTGCTTTCTTTCTGACTGGCTGCGAGTTGTTAAAAAGATGCATCAAGACACGTAAAAACAGTTCAGGGAAACAGTTTCACTACTGTTCTACATCTTTGCTCAAGGTGTATTAAACTGCAGACACTTTGGGCTAAAATTTGAGCACAGACTACTTTTTGTCTTGAGGAAGTGGACGTGGTTAAAACATTATAATGCAACACGTTCTTACTTCCAACTCAAATACGGCAGCTTGGTCAGTGGCGCTATATGACGCTCTAGTTTCCCCTCTAGTGTCAGTTTAGCACGCTTTAATTTCCGCTCATTACATGCACACATCTTGGCCAGGTCGTCCTTGAAAAACAGATTCTTAATCTCACCAATAATGGTTAAAGGGACTGTATGTAACTTTCAGAAATGCTTGTTAACAGCGACACCTGTGGCCGTGAAGTCAACGAAAGTCAGTGTCGGGCTTGAGCTTGCTCGCTCTAAATAGACATGAACGAGCATCGCTCAACACAGTGAGGCGACACACGTCAGCTAAAAGCACGATATCACTCTATATTTCAGCTGCTTGGCAGTAATGTTAGCTGACCAGACCAAGGTCTCTCCATGAATCAATGCTGGCTTTTCCTGCTCAGCCTCCGGTGTCTCCCTCTCCGGAGAGAGCAGGAAAAGCAGGTCGGTGACGGGGCTCCGCAGCGAGACGCGTTATCGTCTCCACGACCGGGTGCCGGTGTCTCCCGACTGCGCCTGCAGGGA
>CAKAOI010039323.1:0-27403 GCA_916701655.1 Sebastiscus albofasciatus
GCAGACACAGGAGGGCATGCCATGGGGTCACACTCTGAGAAAGACCAGTCACAGCAAAGTGTTTAGTGGAAGTAAAAGTTCAAGCCAAACATCACATTTAACAGAGTTTACAACATGTCTGAAAACTTTACAGGAAAGAGTGGAGAAATGAAAAATTTGTTTTCACCACATCTGTACTCGGGGCAGCACGACAGAGCGCTGTAACCAATCACGAGCCTGTTCCCATTATCACAAGGTGGAGCTTCGCTGTCACAGATGGTCATGTTGCACTCTGACGAGGAGAAGAGATCATTTAAAGGGTCATATGTTCACTGAAATGTTATGATTTTTGGTGTCTGAAATTAGAAGTATTTGGGGATACTGGATAGCTACAGAATTGACCCTTCGCTAAGTCCCGCCCCTCGAACCCCTCTTATGCAATCCTTTCAGATTTTCTTCATTTTCAGGCTGATATAGTGGATTTCGAGCTAGTCATGGTTAAATGTTGTGCTTGGGGCACGTATAATAGGGATACTTGTTAACCAGAGAGGTGACACATATGTTTCTAAAAATGAATGTTTCTACATAAAAATCTGTGGAGCTAACTTAGCAACTTAATTTACTAGTGTTAGCTATTCTATGCTACACAAGCTACTGAAGGTATACTGAATGTACTGTATACACATGCTGCTGTTTAATGATTGTAACAGTGAATAAAGACCTACTGGCTTCACAGGAACAGTGTTGTTGTCCTTAAATTCATTATCTTCTGTCTAGATCACCAGGTGATGTGGTGGTTCACTTTTACACTTCTATCTTTATCTTTTCAACCTGTCTTCGCTGCTGAATCAGTTTGACATCCTGATATATCCTTCAAACACATCTTGAGGACCCTTCTGTCTGCTTCTCTCTGAAATCGCTTTTTCGTTTTTCAACATTAGCAATATAATATTACGATAAAGGGTGAGACTTAAAGGTAAGACGAAGGGAAAAGATTAAACCACCATCTCTCGAATACAATCTCCAGAAGGTCGTATTTGGATCAGATGCTTTGTTTGGCGAAAGAATAACCTAATCTTTAAACTCACCACAGATTTTCTTTGGGCAGCAGGCTCCTTCTTGTAACACATCCAGCACATACTCTCCCTCCCTCTCACACAGCGGTGTAGGGACAGAGTTGCATTCTGGCTCCACAGCCACCACAGAGCCATTCTCCACACACTTGTACAGACAGCAGCTGCGAGCAGAGCCATTCCACACCTCGCCCGGGGCCCGGGGGTTACCCTCATTATCTGTGCACACTGGATACATCAGAACCAGAAGTAAATACACGCTGTATGTGGGTCCAGGAGTATTGTACAGTCTAAAACTGATTCTGACTCTCTGACATTGCAGTTTTCATCACAAAGGCATGTAATTACTCTGTCACTCACCACAGCGATCCTCAGTTACACAGTAAGGGGAGTCAGCGCGGTGCAGGATGGTTCCACTGCGGCACACACACTCCTCCCTGATGAAGGAGCAGGTGGTCTCCTCGTAGTACTCTCTGTTCAGACAGGTGCGGCTGGCGCAGGTGCTCACACATGGCTGATACTCCTTGCCAGGGGGACATCGCAATGCTACAGGATGACAGGCACTTAGCAATGCATGAGCAAATGAGAAATACAAATGAGTACATCTGCGTACGTGTGTGTCATTTCTTTGCCCGTGTCTCCTTACGGCAGAAGTTGTGTCGTCTCCAGCTGATGCAGACTTGATGTGTGTAGCAGACCGCCACGTACGCTGCCAGAAAGTCACACTGGTGATCCTTGTAGTGCAGGTCCCCCGCCCACATGATGTCGCAGAACTGCTCCGGAGAGACCTGCAAACGCACAACCAGGCCAAAGTCATGTAGGGCTCCAACTAATGATTATTTTCATTATCAATCTGTTGATTTTATTTAGATTACACAATTAACGGTCTTTAAAATGTTAGAAAAAAGGTTAAAAATGGCAATCACCCCTTTACCACATTTATTTTTATTTAAATTTATTTATTTTACTTTATTTTATTTTAATTATTTGGATTGTTTATGTCTGTGTCCTCCCTTTCTCTTTGAATCCAATTGAAATTACATTTTAAGATAAAGTCTTGTTTTGTTTTTTTGTGTTTTCTCTCTCTCCCTTGTTTTAAGTTGTAAGATTTTGTGTAAAAACAAAGAGACAGCTATAAAATGAAAATACAGTGGTAAAGAATGTGATGATGATTGTATAATTTGCTGAAACTGCAATAAAGTTAAAAAAAAATAAAAAAATGGCAATCACGATTTCACAGAGTGACGTTGTCAAATAGCTTGTTTCATCCGACCAACAGTTCAAAACCCAAAGACATTAAATTCACAAGGATATAAAATAGAGACAAAGCTGGAACCAGAGAGAGTGATTATTTTTTTCTTCATCAACTCATCAATTAATCGACTTCTCTTTTCAGTACTGAAGTCATGGCAAAGTAACTCAACTAACTGCTGTGTGACTACTGTAGCTACCTTGCTGTGGCATGGCATGAAGGCTCTCTGGCGGAGCATGTAGAGACAGGTGGAGCAGTCCCCGATGGTGCAGTTGTCTCCGACTCTGCGCGTGTGTTCGGTTTCATCCGTGGTGTGGACTCTCCATGCCTGCAGGAAGATCCCCATGTCTCCCACCTCTCTGACCACGGTACCATTGGGCAGCTTCAGGTCATCTTCTGGGTTCCCATCACAACAACCTGACATAACAGGCAGACAGATGTTTGGTGTAAGTGTGTGTGTGAGTTATATTGCTGCTTGTGAGCAATATACCAGTATATACGTGGAGTGACAAATGATGATTTACCAAATGTCTCTTTTTTTTTTACATTCAAAGCTTCGATTGAAGTATTCAAATGAAACTTTGAATGTGTACTGCCATATTTTATGATTTCATCAACCTGTTAAAAAAAAATCCTCTGAACAAAATCCTCAATTTGAATAAAGTGATTAATTGGACTGAATTAATTTTATTAAATCAACTTTCTTTAATGAATAAAATCAGTTTTGTCAACATAAATACATGTAAATGCGGACTGAGTGCCACGGCGTTCACTGTGTGTGTGTATGTGTGTGTGTGTGTGTGTGTGTTTGAGAGAGCAAGAGAGAACGAAGCTTCGATGCTTCAAACTATTTGCTACAGCCCTAGAAAAATGTGTGTGTGAAACTGCTTAATCAAACCAAATGGCTCTCAACATCTCAAATTGTCATATCCCATAATGAATCAAGTCAGAGCGATGCTGCTGTTTAGACATTAAGCCTCTAGGTGCTGATAGCTAGCACTTAGATAAATGAGGATGGCGCTGATGTAGCCATAGCCGGTGTGTTTGTGTGAACTCACCACAGAGGCCTCGAGTGGGCACAGACGCATTATAAGGAGCGATGTACTGCAGCACCATGATGCCAGTGCTGTGATACCATTGTATGCTGACCCCGCCAGGTGTGTGGATCAGGTACATGCTGCCTGTGTCTTCCACGTAGAGAGCGTGACGGGAGTACGGAAGTCTAGCAGGTCTGTAGTTTACTGTCACCTAGAGACGGACGGACACACAAGAACCATATTAATTACTTGGGATAAGTTGAAGTCTTGGCAGTGAATCAGGTAAAGAAACTCACCTTGCGATCCAGTCGGTTAATAATGATTCTGTAGGAGGAGGTAGTAATGTTCAGCTTTTTAAAACACAGACCAGATGTTCCACCTGTAGGACTCTGTAAGGGCGTGAAATTAGAGAATGTAATAATACAAAATTATATTTATTGAATGAATAACAGCTTTTGATTTTGATGCAAACACAATGAATGAAAGGGAGAGAAGAGACTGTACTCACAGTTCGTCTGATGGAGTTTACACTCTACAAAGAAAAACAAAACATTTCACAAAAAATATATAATTTTCAGATGTCTTATGATACAGTTCATATTTTATTCTTTGTATGTTACCTGGCTGGTCGGACATTTCTCCACGGTGCCAATAATAGTCTCTCCGGGCAGGTTAACCAGGATGTAGGAGCCGTTATCGTACAAGGCCACGTTGTTGCCATCAAATGTGATGACACGCAGGTCTGACATCACAGTGCAGCGACCTGGCAAATGCAAATTGTATCAATAAAATCAAGATCATTGCAGCAAACGACGGAGTCTAATAACTACATCTGCCTATTGCTCATTCACCGGGAAAACCTGATTTTTAACGAAAAACAACCAAACTTACAGGGGCACTGCCACAGCGGGCAGCAGGCGTCTGTGTTGATGAGGATGGGCAGGCCCAGCAGACTGCACTGGGGCTGGGTGGTGTTGTAGCGACAGTGTAGAGAGGAGTTGTGAAGAAGCAGCTCTCCATTGAAACAGATCAGCTCAGCACACTCATCGATGCGGTAGGAGTACGGAGGCTGTGGGGACAACAAGGCATGTTTACATGTCACAGCACTCCTTCATAGACATCTGCAGACTTTTTTTTTGCATCAGCAAACACAAAAATTTGCATTTCTATACAATAATCTGTTTTTCCCAGTCTCCATATTCACCCATTATTAAACACAGTAGTGCCTACCTGTATATACAGATAGATTATGACTTCATTCACATTATAATAGCATGCATATTGATCTAAAACGTGTACAGCGTAATGTTTATACTAATATTTCTGTAAGTGGCACAAGAAGCATTTTATAATTTGTACTACACTTCTAAAATCCTTTATACACCAGGGGCGTGATGAATAAGCAACACGAAAATGCGAAATACTTGCCTGTGATTACTGACATGTGAATTAATCACACGAAAATAACTCCCCCGGTGTGAATTTCATTTAGCTGCTTCAGTTTCAAGGTCCTGGTATTATTCAAGCTGGGACACTTGAACCGTACAGAGCCATCAATGTTATTAGTAACGCTTGTGCTTTTCATACTATGACTAGACAAAATGTTGCTGTGAAACAGACCTATTGATACTGAAATAATCACTTTAAACCACTGTAAGTAGGGCTGAAAGATTTTGAAAAAATATCTTGCAATTGTGTTATGATTTGTGAAATTAGAGGGAATGATTATTTCTACATAACTATTCTCATTTTTACTGTAACACATTAAAATGATTATGATGTGATTGTCATGACACAACAATATTTAACTTAAAATGGTATTTTGACATGCATTTCGCCTTTAACAAATATTGCTCCTGCGATTTGAAACTTGCGGTAGGCCAGATTGCAATTTTGATAAAGTTTCGATTAATTGTGCAGCCCTAACTGTAAGTAAATCCATTCACGTAAGTAATCAATTACATAATAAACTCGGCATAACTGTCCCCTTTTATCAAGTTAAATACACAAATGTATCTTCCAGGTGTTTGTGTGCAAGTGTAAGACTCACTGTGCAATGAGTAGTGGGCAAGACGAAAGGATGTCTGGTTGATGCTTCCTCTGTTATAGGAGAGGTGTCAGGGCTTGGGATTATTTCTGTTGTTATCTGCTCAGTAGTGGACTCGATGGTTGTAGGAAATGGTGCTGTGGTTGTCGCAACAACTGTTGAGATGTCTGTTGGGGTGGTGGTCTCTATGGCGATGGTTGTATCCGCAGGTGTAGGCTGAGGAGTGGTCGTGGTTTCTGTGGTGGTTTCAGGGATGGAAGTTGTGGAGGTGGGGGCAGTTGTGACAGCCGCGGTGGGTGGCGGCTGTGATGTGGGGGAGGTTAGAGAAGGTGGGGTGGAAGTTACTGGGGATGTTGGCGATGGTGTTGATGGTGTGGTAACGGTGGTGGAGGTAGTAGTTGAGGGCGAGGTGGTGGAAGAAAGAGTGGTAGGGGACGGAGGAGAAGAAGTGGAGGTGACTGTGGTAGCCTCAGTGGTTACAATGGAGGGCATGGCTGTGGTGGTGGTGGTTGTAGGGACCCCCGTGGTTACCGTAGTTGGAGCGGGGGTCATCTCAGTCGTGCTGAGAGTGGTTGCCTCTGGCGGGGTTGAAGGAGTGAGAGTGGTAGAAACAATAGTGGTGGGAGGAGCAGGAGGAGCTGTGGATGGAGACGGGATGAGCGTAGTGGTCACACGCTCAGTGGCTGATGTTGTACTGGGAGTGGTAGTGGTGGTTGTGGGCCTGACAGTAGTGGAGGAGGTAGTAGTTGCTCTGGTGGTGGCGGTGGTGGTTGTGGTAGTGGCTGTAGTGGATGGGGTAGTAGTGGTGGTTGTGGTTCTAGGCCTCGTGGTCGTAGTAGTCGCAGTGGTGGTTGTGGTTCTCGGCCTTGTGGTCGTAGTAGTCGCAGTGGTGGTTGTGGTTCTCGGCCTTGTGGTCGTAGTAGTCGCAGTGGTGGTTGTGGTTCTCGGCCTTGTGGTCGCGGTAGTCGTAGTGGTTGTTGTGGTTGAAGTTGTTGGTGGCGCTGTAGTAGTTCTGTTGGACCGCGTCACATATGCAAAGGGTGTCGGAGTTGGGGGAAGGGACACACCTAGTACAGACGACAAATATTGTAAGCACATATTTTGTATCTATTTTTAAAAAATACATTAAAGTAAATTATATATGTATGCATCATGCATAACTTTTCGATGGCAAAACACTCATCCGTTGTACTCACAGTCCTCTGTGTAGACACATCTTCTTGTGACCTCATCAAGGACCATGTTCTTGGGACAACGTGGGAAGCAGCCTTCCACACTGCAACATACAGAAACTATTTCAGCATCTGAGCAAAAGCATTGATTATGTTGGATGTATAATAAGTGCTTTTAATGAGCCAAGCCTCTTACGGAGGCAGGAACTGGCAGCGGGTGGCGTCTGGGTCACTGCACGTGTGGACGCAAGGGCTAGCACAGGCTTTGTAGCGCCACTCACACATCATACGGTAAGGTATCACAAAACTGCTCTCTGCCAGATGAGAGGAAAAAACACCTGATTAGTTTGTTTTTTTGTGTTTTTGTGTACGTGTGTGTTGGGTACATGCATGTGTTTCTGACCCTCCAGTGTGAAGCAACTGCTGGCTTTGAAGCCCTCTGAGGTGTCGTATCTCTGGGCTCGTGCAGCAGTGTGTGTCAGTGTCAGAAAGATTCCAGGTTGGCCGACAAGCTCGAATGAGGTGTGACCTGGCAGAAACAGCCCCTGGTGCTGGATAAAGGTTGCCCTGCGATTAAACTCCGGCCCTCGACTCCAGCGCTCCAACTGAAGACGGCTGCGTCCTGACACGACGAGGAAATAGTTTGGTCTCTCTGCAGACTCCAGTGACACCATAGGAACGCCTGTGAAAATAAGTGAATGGGGGTTAATTTACCCCCCAAAAAATAAAGAGTAGCAGTGTGTAATTGTGTGAATGTGGATGCTCACGCGATGTCCTGTCCTTCTGCAAGCCTGCTGTGATCATGAAGTTGAACAGTAAGCCTGGGGCAGGCAACTGCCCTGGTCTCTCTCTCACCAGAGGAAACACTGAGTTGCTGGTGCGATTCACTCCAAACATGGTGTCATTATAGACAGCACTCACCAAGGAAAATGGGCCATCGCCTAGCTCTGTGGGGAGGCGAGGGATAGAGAGAGGAAATTAGTGTGGTGACAAGCTAGCAGGGAATCAGAGTGAGTAAGGTTTGGAAACGACAATCAACGAAATAGCTCTGTGAAAACGACTCTCACTCATACATACCTTGATTATAGTATTCACAATCATAGGCTGAAAGAGATCAAGACAGTTCAGGAGTTATAAAGCATCTCTGAGCTAGTACGTGACTGAGATGAAAAATAGCAGAATGTTGGTGTTTGCAAAGAGGGACTGGTGATTAAAGAGGTAAGTAGGGGTCAGATCCATCATCCCTGACTGACACAGAGTAGATCAAAGTACTATGAGTATATGTGTGTGTACTCACGGCAGACAGAGGGAGATCTCCAGTGTATTGTGACCCCCTGTTGACAGCATTTGTGTGCATACGCAGCGATGGACGTACAGAGACACTCACAGTCTCCCCCACGGTTACAGTTGCAAGTGTCTGTCAGGCAGTTCCTATAGAACCAGGCCACGTCCACCTGGAGGGTACCCACAACATGAATACACGGTCATACACAAACACACACACACATACACGTACACACAAACAATCATAAAGTGAACCAGGTGAATCTCGCTGGGGGAAACTGTTTAGGGGGTGAGTAGATTTCAATAATTCAGACGGGGTAGGAGTGATGAGATATCAGGACAAAGGAATGTGGGTCAACCGCTGGTGCAGAGGGGATCAGATGAGCTCTACGACACACACACAAAATGAATCAGCAATGAGTTGGTCTGTCCAAAGGCGAAGTTAACTGGGCCTCTGTGTTTTTGACACATGCACAATAACAGCACACTTCATCCCATCAAAACTTGAATCTGTATTATTATCCTTTTAGATGTGAGAAGCACAGATATTGATTAGGTAGGGTGCTGCATCCCGAGTGGAGCAGCAGGCCTGCTATTGAATACAAGTCATGCTATTGAAAATGTACTCTGGAGTCATTCGGACATTTTTCTTATTTTCTAGATTGGTTATGAACAATCCAAAAAAACATTTTGTGTGTCACTTTTACAACAGCATGTGTCAACTGCCAATAAAAAAAAAATACAGCAAGATGTCTGAATTGTGTTCTCTAGTACAAGTTATTTCTTTTCTTACAATTTTTTCTTTTCAATTTTTAATCTCTCTTGTCCCTGAGTTTGAGTAGAGACATTTACTTCTGGAGATGTCCTATCATGCAAATTATACAACAAACCAGACAAACTGAATGTGTCTTTGCAGAGCAAGGACACACAAGAAAGTAAGCTTTAGAAGTGACTTCCTCGGATGGGTGCTTTTCCCTCCAATTAGGATATGGTTAGGATATGGAGAAAACTCCAGCAATGTCACTAAAATAGATATGTTTGGCTAACTTTTTAAAAAACTTCCCTTTACTTCTGTTTTGAAAAGAAATCTGAACAGCCTGAGGGAATGTAGCACTTCTTCTTGTCTTAATGCAAAAGGGAAAAACTCTGAATGTGTCATCTATCCATGCACTTTTAGATTAAAGCTTCAGAGCAGCTACTACCCTTCGGATCCATTTATTTGTGTAAAACTGTCTTTCCTACAATGACCCGAGCAAAGAAACAAACTCTGCCTGGTAAAGTGGCCTCTCTGCCACTCAGAATGATAAGTGAAGTACAACAAGGCCATGTTTTTCTCACTACACTATAAACAAATGTACCGATATTTAAATGCTAGGGTTACAGTGCCAAATAACACTCATATATATAAATCATGTACAATTTGTTTTTGCACCCTCCTGAAACTATTTTGGCCTGATAAAGAAGGTACAAAAACAATACCTCAGAGGAACACTCTGGTAAAAAAAGAGGAAAAACACTTTCTCAAAGTGCACACCTCTAAATTGACTGGATGTCTTACTTTAGCCAAACAGTGACAAATTAGCCGGAATTGGTGTCTGGACTAAGTCATACAAGCTGAATGCAAAGCCACAGGATACCACAGGATTCACTTACTCTCCTACTTTATTAACAAGGTGCAAATAAACAATGTCTTCATGTGCAATGTGTCTGTTTCTCATTGAGAAGGGACTAGTGCTCAAACCAGTGACAACACTTACTTACTAAGGGAACTACTACTCAACAACAGAAATGCTAACAGTATGAACAATAAACCATCACTAATCAAATTATATAAAATGAACGCATCACATGTGAGAACAAAGGCATTGTAAAAGAAATATACCAGAATTAGATCTTTCATGACTATTGTGGTAAGCAAGTGGGTGTTCCAGTGTTAATCTTTGGCTACAGTTTCTATAAGGTGGACGCTGAACATATATACATAGCTCCATCTGCTGGTCACATAGAGAAATACAAAACTGTAATAAAACATATGCTGTAAGCGTGCATGTCTGTTTGTGTGTGTAGCCTTGGATCCGGTGTGGTATTTGGTATTTATCTCTAAGGAACAGTGTATTCACTGGGATCAGTTAGGAGCTGTTCCCATAACCCCTCACCGACCCCTACTCCCCAGCTGCTAACGAGATAACCTTTCTATGTTGGTGCGTATTCGTGTGTGTGTGTGCATCAAAATGGCACTCACCACGTTGTGACAGGGTGCAAAGACATCGCTGTAGAGGAGAGCACACTCCCTCTTGGCGTACGGCTGTCTGCCCAAGTCGCCTTCACACGGTCGCTCGACTACATAGTCGCTTTCACACTAAAACACACAACACACACACACACAGAAGGTGATCGAGTATCTGATTTCTCTTAAATATCACACTGGACTCGAGGGAGACGAGCACACATAAATTACAGGTGCAACAGAGAGCTAGAGAGGAGTGAAAGAGTAAAAGAGTGGGAGATACAAAGAGACACAAATAGATAGACAATAGATACACAAAGAGAGAAAGAGGGTAAGGGGAGAATCAATGGAGGAGAGGAGCTGGGCTGACTCATACCTGTCCCAGGGCCCAGCTATCTCCAAAGGTCTGTGCATTATTGACTTCCATGTGGCTGGAGGTGGTCATATCGTTCACTGTCACACTGTCAAAATTTCCACAGAGCCCACTGAGAAGGCCCTAAATGACAGAAAAAAAAGACACTGAGCCATGTTTTCGGATTCCTTTCATAATAACAGTCTACATACTGTATATACAGACGTACATATATACAATATGTATGTTAGGGCTGTCAAAGTTAACGCGATAACGCGTTAACACAAATTTGTTTTAACGTCACTAATTTCTTTAACGCAATTTGTGATTTTTAGGTTGTAGTGGGCTCAGTTTTAAAGCTAGAGTGAAGATAAGGCTAAATAATGCTACAAACTACCACTATGTGAATGAAAATGTGTTCTATGGGTACCCACGAGTCTCCCCTTTACAGACATGCCCACTTTATGATTATCACATGCAGTTTGGGGAAAGTCATAATCAAGTCAGCACACTGACACACTGACAGCTGTTGTTGCCTGGTGGGCTGCAGTTTGCCATGTTATGATTTGAGCATATTATTTTATGCTAAATGCAGTACCTGTGAGGGTTTAGGGACAATATTTGTCATTGTTTTGTGTTGTTGATTGATTTCCAATAATAAATATATACATATACTGCATAAAGCAGCATATTTTCCCACTCCCATGTTGATAAGAGTATTAAATACTTGACAAATCTCCCTTTAACGTACATTCTGAACCAATAAAAAAGTGTGATTAATCACAATTAAATATTTTAATCGATTGACATCCCTATGTATACTAGAGCTGCAATTATTGGTTGACTAAACGATTGGTCGATCGACAGGAAAATAATTACCAACTATTTTGATAATCAATTAATCGTAATTTTTCATGCAAAAATGCTGATTCCGGCCTCTCAAATATGGAGGTTACCTGCTTTTGTCTATTTTATATCATACCAAAGTGAATATCTTTTGGTTTTGGACTGATAAAACAAGACATTTAAAGACATCATCTTGGACTTTGAGAAACTGGAATGGACATTTTTCACTATTTTCTGACATTTTATAGACCAAACGATTAATCGAGAAAATAATCCTCAGATTAATTAACGATAACGACTAATCGTTAGTTGCAGCCCTAATGTACAGTATATCTGAGGACACTAAAAACTCTTTTATTTGCAAAATGTACTCACCTTCCACTGAGGTCCAGCTCTAATGTGTACAGTTGTCTTGCGGTCCCAGAGGATGGTCAGGTCCTGATTGGAGAAGTGGATCACAGTGTAGTAGCCGGCTTTCCAAAGCTCAAACTCTGACCCTCGACCTACAACACTGGACGGACTCTAAGGCAAGACAAACAAAGTAGATAGAAATCACTGGATTGTTATTGATATATTTAATTTATATATTTTTGAAAAGGAAAAGAGATGCAGGTACATAGCTTGATTGGTAAAGAGGGAGCGTGACTGTGTGTCTATAGTCCGTACCGGGTTGCCAGAGTTGTCGGTGAAGTAGATCTTGGTAAGTCCCACGTGAATGACCAGTATTTTCATGCACACAATGCCGCTCTCATAGCAGTCCTTGTTTTGGGCCACAATGGACACCTCGGGTTCTCCTGCACTCTGGTGAATGGGGAAGACAAAAAAATTGGAAGGGAAGAAAGTCTCTTCGGCACAATGTTTTCGTTTCTTTGTTCACAATTTCCCTTTTTACTGTAGCCACAGCAGCCAGAAATGCAATATCTGAATACCACATGATAGATTCAAACTTGAAATTTGATTCTACCTGTTCAGGAAACAGTGTCATTCTGGGTGCATGAGGTGACAAGAGGAAGGAAGCAACTCCAGGCTATTAACACACAGCTTTTGACCTGCTTCCCTATTCTTTTCAGGTCTGCACGGTGGCGGCCGGCGGCCTGTTGGGTCTGTATTGGAATGTCTGTTCTGCTAATTCTAATTCTATATCCCTGGGAGCGCTGGAGTCCTGGGGTTTGAAGTGAACACTGGTCTCTTTGTGTTGCCACAGCTTTGCTGCTAGCATTACCATGGTGCAAACCCACCAGCACACACACATACACACCCTAATCTGCTCTAATTAAAAGCCACTCTCTCTTCCAAGGTAACAAGCTTGGATCTTCTTTCCCAGATACAAATCGGTCTTGGCCGGGAAACGTGGAGGATGCTCCTTCTTTGCACTTAAACACAATCTATCTCTCACACACACTTCTCTGACACAGTCGAGCACTCTGACAACACCCGATTAGCATTCCAGTGCTCAAACTGAATCCATAAATGAGTCAAGTCAATTACGTAAATTACACTTTTATTTGCACATACACAGAATCTACTCACTTTGAGCAGGTAGGCCTGACAGTCAGAGTAGTAGTCGTACTCGAGGCCATCGAAGGTGTGGTAGTGTCTGTCGCTGTAGACAGTACACACAGCTGGACATGGTGAGTAGCTGCAGTTAAAATAGCCACGGTGACACACGCTGAGGAGACGGACAGGTGGATGCACATGAGGAGAGAGAAAGAGAAACTCATTGTACTATGAATTATACAATTTAATGTTGTGAGATACAGTTTGTTAGAAAGGAATCCTACATGGACAATTGCACATACTAAATGCAGTATAACAATAATTTGTAAATAGTATAATTGTATCACTGCTCAGTGTGGTGTTTCTCTATCTATGGTAGTAGAGTAAAAGGTGTATACCATTTGTAACATGATGTTTCCACAGTTTCTCCAGGCAGGTATTCAAGGCCCAGCCAGGCACAGGGGCAGTTCTCTGGATAGTAACACTCGCTATGGTGCAGCACCAGCCTTCATAGATAAAACACAACTCAAGTAGTAGGTACAAACTCAGCAAGCAGGGACTACGGGCAAAGAAATGTTCTAATAAAGCACTGATCTGAAGCATTTTTTACACAATCTGCAAGTAGATGTTTATACTGAAATGAACAGAAAAACGTGACCCTGGAAGGTAGGAATTCACTCAAAAACATATAGTACGTGTTGCCAAGTGGGCTGGAAAAACGACTTTTATGGTCTTTGGAAAAACACAAAAACACAACAATATTGGAAGGCAGCAGATGCGTATATTTTACCCAGGAGGGCAGACACAGCCAGGGATGCATGGTGTGCTGGGAGGGCAGGTGAGGTTCAACATCAGGTTACGGCAGGTCGGTGCACAGGCAACACCTCCTCTCTGCTCGGTGCAGCTGTGGTACACTTTCCCCTCTGGACACTCCCCGACCTCGACACTATCTGGCTCTGCAATGCGCATGCACGAAAACACACAGACACACACTCAAGAAAATCAATGCCCCCATCGCCTTAAACATCAAACACATCGGCCAGTCATGGGAAACAAGCTACAACCACAGACATAAGGCTCTTGATTTCAGCAAGAGGGACACAGCCTGAAACGGCACTTTGTTGTTGGAAAGAACGAGAGCAGGAACTGAAGGGAGGGGAGGGAGCGCGGAGAGGTTACCTTTTTCCTCTGGCACACACTCCATCTTCCCATTTCTGCACAGGCTGATGGAGGAGACAGGAAGGGAGAGAAAAAGAGGTGAGTGTTCGGGAAAGAGAGTAATGTTATCAAACACAAGGTTAGTTTAAGTGCTCCACGTCTCATTTGACAATCACTTAAGCTTTTATTGCTTTCTCAATGTATCAGACAGTGTGTGTGAGGATGTTACACTGTGTGCAGTGAGGAGAGCAGCCAAAGTGAGCTTTCACTTTGCAGTGAAGGTCAAGGCCAGCTGTGACTCACCAGGGGCCAGAGGCGCTGAAGGTCACCTCCCCTGGCTGTGACACACCACCCATGGAGTAACAGTGACATTGTGACCTGAGGAGAAACTCATGACTTTATTCTAATTACATTAACTAATGACGACACTTTCTGTGTTGGGTGTTTGCCTGTGTATGTGGGTTTCTGCCTAATAGCAATTGATGACCATTGTTAGGATGATATATGAGGAGGCCGGCCCTTACAGTTGCACACAGCGCTCGCGCACATCGTCATGGTAACTGCCGTCTGGACAGCCACACCCCTCGGCACAGTCGTCAGGGTTACACGTCTCCGTGCTAGACAGAGCGCGACAGGACCGCCCGCAAGACGACACACAAGAGTGGTACAGCATGCCTCCAAGACACACCACTCCTGTGTAAATACACACACACAGTAATACACATTTTATATACTGTACGCCTAAGGAAATTCAATGTGATTACTCTATGTGTACTGTGAGAGCCACATCGAAGACAAATATCAATTGCCAATAAAGTTTTTCTGATTCTGAAACAAACACAAACAACAAAATCCACACATATAGTACAGCACAGTTTAAATCTGTGACCATTTCCATCTTAAACACAACACAGTATGGAAAAAAAGCAACCCAGAAACCAAATACTCACCACATTCAGAGACGTGTGACCTGAAGTTAACGTTGACTCCGTGTTTAGAGCAGAGGTAAGCGTAGTGAGCCAGTGCTGTGCACAAACAGCTGCTCCCACAACGGCAGGCCTGGTAGCGGCACTGCTGCTGGTAGAGGTTTGGACTGATGTAGCCATGACACGGGGCGAATACACTCCCCACAAGCACTTCACACTGGGTCGCATAGAATACTAGAAAATATACACACACACACACAACCCCATTTAACATATTTGAAATTCTAGTCTGGACAAACTAAGATAGCCTGCAACTAAAACCTGTACAAATCACAGTGTCACAATCATATTTAGGATGTCAGGATGTACAGTGCAGTCTGTAGATGATGATTGATTTCTTCACCCTTTCCATTTTCCTAATCCATGTATTTATCTTCAGTAGATTCGTCTACCGTAACTTTACAGGTCTCCCTAAAAAATCGGTTAGACAGCTGCATCGCTCCAGGTCTGAGATCTTTACACTGGCTTCCTGTCTGTCAAAGAATTGATTTCAAAATGCTACTGCTGGTCTATAAAGCACTGAATGGTTTACGGCTAAAATACATTTCCGATCGTCTGCTACATTATGAACCATCGTTTTGACTCTGTCCCCAGAGTCAAAACTAAACATGGACAAGTAAGTTAAGTTTTTATGCTCCATATATCTGGAACAAACTCCCAGAAAACTGCAGGTCTGCTGCAACTCTCACTTCTGAAGACTTTTCTGTTTTCCGCTGCTTTTTATCAAATCAAATAATTATTTATTTCTTACACTGCACTGTAACTTTTATTCTTGTATTTTATCTTGTTTTTATTTTATATTCTCCTGGCTTTTTAATGACTGTTTTTAATTGTATTTAAATGGTCTTTTATAATGTGTTTATTTTGCACATTGTCTCGGTGCTTTTAATGTTTTTGGACAGCATTGTGAATTGCCTTGTTGCAGAAATGTGCTGTATAAATAAACTTGCCTTGCCTAGTATTTAATCAAGGTCAAAATAACAAGTGCACCCAAAATAATAAAAACAGGTGAAGCCATTATTACCATTGTGCTGGTTCATCTCACAGGGGTCTATGATGGGCAGGTTGACTGGAGCGACACAAGCAGATGAAACCTTCCAAGCATTGGCATGAAGCTGAGGAGTGCCCTCTATCATACCTGCTGGGGACCTACACACACACACACACACACACACACACACACACACACACACATAGTGAGTTAAAGTGACATTTTCAACATTGATCTATGAGTGGGAAGTACTTGCTCACAGGAAGTCATCTCGTAGATTTCCATTGAAGGTTCCACAAAGGCCCAGCGTGTGTCCCCGCCACTGGCTGTCCAGCTGCAGATAGACCCGCCCCCCTCGACCATCATAATGCAGATTCAGACCGATCCCTGCCTTCAGCTGTGTAAACACAGAGGTCAGCTTCCGCACTTCCACTGCATCTATGTACCCAGAAACAAACACCAAAACCCATGATCAAAGATGAAATTACTATAAAAGAAGGTATAAGGTGTAATAATTATATTTAGGCAGATGCTATTATCACCCAGGTGTCAGTAGCAAACAATAGTATTTGCACTCGAGGAGGAATAGCCAATTTGGCTATTTATACCCGGGTGTATATAGCATGGCAGAGACAAACACCCAGGTGTCCATAGTAAACAATGCTGGTTGCACCAGACCCAGGCACACATTAGATACTGTATGTGTACATGTACTGTAATGTATATTTTTCCTAAACCTAACCAAGTAGTTTTGTTGCCAAAACCTAACCAAACTACAACTGAAAACTAAAAATAATGCCTTAAAAAATTTCAAAAACATTCAAAAAGTCCTGAGTTTGACCCATTCATCCAGCGCAACCTACTCCTTGCATGCACTTTGTCACTCTTTATAATACCACTACTATTAATGGGTGTAAATACCCAAATAGCTGCCATGTGACTACTCTCACCTGGGTGCAAATACTTATTTTTATTACAGTACAAAGAGGAATTACTTCAGTGTGATCTGATTGAATTTGATATGTAACATAAACCTGTGGTGTATCAAAGAGCTTTTGTGATTCCTACCATCAACATAGGGCAGGACAGGAGCCGGGTTGACACCAATTATCACCTCCCCTTCTCTGGTCAAAGTGATCTGATGACTCACATCTTCATCCAACACCACTGTCACTGACTGAATACACCCCTGATGCTGTAGACACACAGACCATACAGAAGGGCCGGTTATATCTATGTAGAGAGGAAACTGCATGGTTGGTTGAGCATGTGTGCATGTGAATGCAAGTAATCACCCTACCTCTGCACAGGTAGTGTACTGCAGTGTGACGGTGAATCTGCTGCTGCTGCGGCTCTTTGCCAGGACGTACTGACACGCCCCCGGCTGGAGAAACATCCTACCGTCCAATGTCGTGACAAACACGTCACCTACCACCAAGCACTCCGCTAAGAAGGGAGAAGAAATACGGTAATTAATCTGAATTCACAGATTCCCCTTCAGTAACTGTTCTGATAAACTCACCTGTGCAGTTGTTCTCAGTGCAGTTCCACACTCCTCCCATGCACACGCTGACAAAGAACATACAGTAGGTTAACAGCACATTGGCAAAGCTACAGTATATACTGTACATCAGACCGGCAGATATGGGTACTTTGCAAAAACGTCAGGGCTGTGCCCCTTTTTGGGGGATAGAAAACCGAAGATCCTATAGATGCAATTTGATCTGTGTTTGGTTTGTAATTTTGACAAGTTTGTATGCATTTATTTGTTGTTAAACAAACGTTTGTTTTATACACGTCTAATAATTATTTTGCGACTTTGCCTGAACCTGAGCATTCATGATACCTTAATAAATTAAGGTTGATCATCATGCCAATTCAGCTTTTCCCCAAAATGCAAGTCCAAGTGGATGAAGGACCCATCACAGTGGCTGGATATTACTTATCCGGACATCTATAGATATTTAATCTAATCACATTAAGCTAAATGTTGTCTGTAGATAACCAAACTGTTAATAGCAAAGTGTTTGATTAATAAGCTGAGATTTAGTTAGAGATGACTGTCTGATGCTGCTCTGCTGAATGGCTGTACTGCTGAAGCCTCCCACTCAAGCTATCCATCAGTAGTAACTGTCACCAGCATCATTTAGCCATTTACCACACTTAAGTGAATATTCACATATCTTATGTGCCTCAAATCTCAAAGCCTTGGTTAACCCGCTACAGCTTTTCTGCATTTTCCTGTTTCTCTCCATATGTGACAGCGTGTTTCTTTCCCCCAAAATGGGACGACACAATGCCGGTCAGATGTATGCTGCTCACTCAATTGTGATTACATGTCCACACTCACCAAACACTGCATCCTTGTTGAAGCACATGTCCTTGTACATACGAACTGCCATGGTAAACACATGGACACTGAGAAACAGCGATACATGTTCCATTTTGTAGGATGAGACCTGTGGGAAAGAGGATTACGAAGTTTAAAGTGAGCTTAGAGGTCAATCAACTAAACATAATTTAACAGAAATTAGGAAGATAATTAAATACCATCAGGGCAGTAGCAGCCATCCAGACAATGCAAGTTGGTTCCCAGACACTCTTTCTCAAATGTACAGGTGGGCGGACAGCAACTGATGCAGTCTCTGTAGACAAAACTCTCCTCACAGCCATCATCTACATACAAACACACACACACTTGAGTTTCACACAAATGCAGATCACAGAACATGAGCATGGAATAAATGTTGACATAATATAAATACATGCGGAGTTGAAGTGGTAACTTACTACAAGAAGGGAAGCTGTCTCTCCACTCTCTTACTGGATATCCAACATGTGAGCAGGCTCGGGTGTATTCAACCAAGGCTCGACAAAACGTTTCCTCGTCATCAGATCTGAAAAAAAGAAGAAAAAAAGAAATGTTTTTGGGGAACTGCATTTATTTTCATTTTAAGAGTCTCTACAATTGAAGCTTTTACTGTAGCTAGCAATGAAAAGGTTTATTCTGTAACTGGGTTTACATCGATAACAACACAGAGAGGTAAAGAAAAAGTAGAATGTATCAATAATCATAAAATCATATCATAAATCATAAAAGTGTTTTGACTTACACACACAGGTCAGACACACAGCTCGCCACAAAGGGATTCGGGTCAATGTTTTCATGACAGGACAGAAATGGGAAGAAGAGAATTGCACTGCATTTCTCTATGGCATCCTGCGCACATTTACAACAAATACACTATGAATATAATGCACATAATGTAATATATACAGAGAGGTACAGCAAAACAAACACTGCTGCGGTCATTTAACACACAAGGACCATTCTCTTAAAACTTCAACAGAGATGCCAGTCTTTTAGTCTTAAGATTTAATCATAAAGAAGCTAACTTTATAGTTTTATTTTTTTGTCAAGCAGTAAACATATTTATATGGTGTACTGTGGTGACATACAATTGACCCTTCGCTAAACTCCTCCCTAGAACGGCCACTATCCAATCTTACTTTAGAAACTAACTAGGCGCAGCGGTGTGTATATGGAACCTGCAAGTCCAACACGCAGATATCCTCAAAGTTTAGAGGGGAGTGTTGGATTTTTTTGCTTTCCCAAAGCCAAAAACGCAAGAGGAGCAATGTCAGCTGTGGATTAAACAGTGTGGAAGACCTCACTCACAGCTGAATCCATCAAAAACCAACAAAAAACTCCAAGGTAGGACGCTAATAACGTTAGCTAGCCTAACACGTTAGCAAACAAAGACGGTTAATTAATTATTATTTGTGGGATCCAGTGTATGGATGGGGTGTCGGACGCTTGTACTGGGACCGTTGAGCTTTTCCCTTGATTTTAATGGGCTCTTCCTTCACAATACTGTATTATTTCATATTATGTAATATTGGAATCCTTTCTGTCTACCTCTCTCTGATATTTCAGAACGATTATTATAGATATTTGCCATTATTTCCTTTGGAATATCTCACACTGATATCGTTGAAAATGCCAAATTGACCTTCTGGGTGCAAAAGCTTGACATGCCTAGCAACAGTAACCAAGCGGGGCGGGGCTTAGTGAGGGGTGAAATGGGTGTATGCCGAGAGTAATACCGAGTAGAAAGAATGTTTCTGTGGTTCTTACGTCCATGTCTGACTCAGAGTGGCAGGCCCCATTGAAGTCGAGGTCTACTGATGGACAGGCTCTCTCATGGGGCAGGTCCACCGCCCAGCTGTTAGCAAACACCGCAGGCTCATCTGTCCGAATGCCTAAAACACACAGCAAACAGATTAATTAATAGTTAAGCACATACATGGGGTAAAGATGCTGTACAGTTGAAATACGATTCAAACATGTCCACAATCATTTCTGTTTCTATATTGTCATCAAACACATTTACGTTAAACATGAAACAGAATGATAAAATAAGATAAAAATTAGAGGAGGAAGAGCAAATCTGAGTAAAACTGTGTTTTTAAATGTGCCATGTCGATTGTAGCTTTATAGTCAGAGCCTTTCCACTTGTTTACTCTCTTTCTCTGAGCTCATCCTCACTCCGCACACTGCAGTTCAAATTACTGGACATCTGAGGAAGGATTCTTGCTCCTTCCAGCCATTCAAACCCAAACTATCAGTTCTCCCCTATCCTTCCACTCTGCTCTCTCCAGGCCACCATAATTGGCCTCGAATCAGTGTTGAGTGTATAATAATAATAATTGAGCTGAGTGGGTGCTGAGAGAAGGGATAAGAGGATGGAGGGCCGGTCAGGCCGGTCTTACCACGGGAAGTGGTGAGGTCATCGCCAGCAATGTGGTTGAAGTTCCCACATAGGCCACAGGGGGCGCCCTGGTGCTCCTCACTCATCTTCAGGTAGACGCCTGAGCCTCCATCCCAGGCCAAAGAGAAGCCAAACACGCTCTTCACCAGCAGGTAATCAGCCAGTCGCTCAATAAACACACCGCCTACAGTCTGAGGCAGACTTAACCTGACATTTCAGAGACAGACACGTCAAGAGAGTGACAGAGAAAATTAGCTTTTTGAAAATAATGCTCATAACGGTCGGTGTGGATCGGGTGGTGAGAAACTGACCCTTTCTGTTCTAACAGTTTTGTAGCAAGATGTTTTTATTAAAGACTCTCAAAATCTATCTGTGTCTTTTTCTTTCTACAGCAGAAAGAACACACACACACACACACACACACACACACACACACACACACACACACCTGCGGCCTCCCTGGTGGACCTGATATCCAGAGATGTGGATCTCGTCCTCATTTGGGAAGAACAGACTGAGAGCTCTTGGGCATGAATAAACACTTCCGCGACACACTCTGCTGTTGTGGACCTGAGAAGACAAGAAAAAGATGAAAGAGATTAAAAGAAAGTGTCACAGAGGGACAAGCATGGGAATTTTACCAAGGATTGGCCGCGGCCTGCAACCTGAACCATCATTGTAAAAACAAGTCACCTGTCTGTTAATGATGCTGCCACCAACTGCCACAAATGGCTGTTGTGGTATGCCCTGTGAATTACTGCAACAGCTCAATTTACTTAAGGCTATGATTATCAAACTATATATGACAGAGGGTGCAAGGGATAGACGGAGTTAGAAACACTTTAGGACCTTCATTTTGAAGTAACTTAATCAGCAATTAAAAACAATGTAATAAAAGTTTGAATGTTGAATCCAAAAATGGAGAAAAGTCTTGATGAATAAAAGTAAATGGGGGCCGCATTTAACAACAGCAAAACTATATCAACTCGCACAATATAACCCACGTCTCATTTATCCAGCATCTTCGCTAAAACCGTATATATTTAAAACACTTCGGACTCGTCCGGACTCACGTGGACAAGTAGCTCACCTGCGCAAGCGTGAGACTGTTTATGCTGAAGAATTTTAAATAGTACGGTTTCAGAAAAGATGATGGTTTTAGCTAAGATGATTGAGTATGTAAACAGATATTTTGATATAGTGTAGTTTGTTTAACGCGGCCCCCATTTACTTCAATTCATCAAGACTTTTCACAGTTTTTTGATCCTTCGTTTGCCGTGGAGGCATGCGAGAAAAGAAGTTTTCTTCAAGAATTCAAGGTAACACAGGGTGAGTAATTGGTATAAAATGGTCATGTTGTGGGTGAAGTGTTCCTTTAAATGATAAAGCTGGTGAAATCCTATATTTTTGTTATTGTTAACAAATGGCAGGAAAAAGACCTAAACCAACAATCGGTTAATTCATCTGTTAAAGCATAGTAGCTATCAGCAAATATCACTCAAACTGGAGGAAATAAGTGTATTTGTGGGGACTCAAAATTAACTGCAGCACCCATTTTTATGGTAGTGAAGAAACATGTCACCCAGTGCAACAGTGTGGCTTACTGATGTGTGTTTGAATGTCTACTGCACAGTGGACAAAGCTATATCTATATCAGGCTTTGACCAAACAATACTTGTTAGTAGGACAGATCTATTGTTAAAAAGTCTTCTGTTCCCAAATTTAAAATTGCAAAATTATGCAATAGGTTAAGAGGAACATACTGTATGCCAAACAAAGACAATTTAAAACTAACCAAAGGAATTTCACAATTAGAGCTCATACAGGGTTGACAATAACTGCTAATTGGCATGCCACCCACTGTTATATAACCCTTATCTAACTCCTGTTTGTTAAAGGACTTTTGATTGGTTTAAGCAGTTAAATAACGTAATAATGTATTTTAGCTTCTTAATGTGACTTGTGTATTATTTTAGTTTGACTGTAAACATGGTGTTATTGCAAAAAAGCCAGACCACCCTTTGTACATACAGGTTAAATATCTCAGTGGGTAATTTCGATCTGTATGCTCTTACCCACACCGTGTACTGTGGTGCAGCTGAGTGGCAGTCCTGGGCCAGAATATAAGAGCAGGTCCCGGGGAAGTAGAAGTAGATTCCATCAAATGTTTCGTAGTGGTGCTGACCCCACGACCTGCAGATCCCGTCTCTATCCTGGCCCTGGTTAGGTACTGAGAGGAAAATGGGTGATTCACTCAAGACAACATTCTCCTAACGATGAAGTGGATCAGTTTCATGTGGTGACGCAAATGAGAGGGTGAGTCAGACAACCTATCTCTTTTATCATCTTTATAGCTTTCATTTCATTAACCTTATCAGTAGAAAATGAATACCTGAATTTTCTTAAACAAGCTCTTTGTTGCAGGAAATCCCCGCAGCTGGTGATGCCAAGATGCTGCCTACGACCCTCCCTAAAGTCTGAGCAGGTGGGGGCTGGTGACAGTGAGTCACATCCCTTTAATCTGATTAGTGAGTGGCTCGTCATGCTGATGGAAATCCCAAATTGTACATCTCGTAAATGATTCTTTACAGATCTTAATTACAAGAAGATACCCATGTTTCAATCCTCACAATTTCCCAATCTTATTTAGTATTTTTAGAACATGTGTTCTGCGGCATCTGCTCTGATCTTCAAGCTGGGAAGCTTGATCATTTGTTTTGGATGAGGCGATTATTTATGGCCCACTTTAATGGTACCATGTTTTACTTGACTGTGCTAAATATGCATATTATTTATCTTCTTGTAAATTGTCTGTTTCAGGAATTCATTTCAAGCCTCAGTTCAGTTACAGCTCCCTCAGGAACTATATTGTTTCCAACATGTGTGTCAACGCTAAATTAGTTTTGTGAAATGAAAAAATGTCTTTACAATAATTGAGACCTCAGATCTCCTGATATACTGTATGAGGAGTCTGTTCAGAATATAGAAACCAGAAACTCCATCACTCAGCCCTTACCCTATTACCTTAGGGCAAGTGATTTTATATCTGCTGCTGTATGGTGTGTGTGTGTGTGTGTGTGTGTGTGTGTGTGTGTGTATGTGTGTGTGTGTGTGTGGATTGATTAGAGGCTGGTGGATTTGTATCAACAAAGAGAGAAAGAGAGAGAGAGATCTGGTTAAATCTGATAATTAATACTTGAGCGTGTGCATGTAATTAACATTTGTTGAATGATTGGTGAGTCTGATGCACACACACGAACAATCTAATACACATTCCTGTATAACCGAGTGTGTAACTGTACCCTCTATGCTGCTATTAAAAAGTTGTAAGCCTGCTAACCAGCTAGTCTGTTGCATACCAGGAATGGTGCTTGGCAATCAACAATAAGGTTGCGGTGTGGATGGTCATCTGACAAATCTGATCTGACACCAAAGACAGACAATGTAGGTATGTGTGTGTTTCTGTGTATTACTCACTGATCTGGCAGCGGTCTCCCAGTGCCTGGAACTGAGCACAGTCACACACACCGTCCTCCTGACACCAGCCACCATTGAGGCAGCCACAATATTCTGGGAAAAGACACGATCAAACTCAAGTTCACTTACCCCGGTCTATCTGGGTAATGATAATTTGAAGCTTCTGTGAGTGCATTTAGGGTCGCTTCAGAAGGAGCGTATTTACCTGAAGAGGCATCTCTGGCTGTGTAGTTGTGTAAAATGCTGCGTGACAGAGTACCCTCCGACAGCAGCGGTCTGTATGTCTTGGAAAACATTGAACAATAAACACTTAGTTCCTTAAATGATTCTTAACAGCATCAGTGACACGGTGCTGTACCGTTAGTGACCTGCTGCTGTAAGTTAAAAGATGCGTCAAGTTGAGTGGGAGAAAGTGTACGTGTGGGTCTCATTCGTTACAAAGACAGCTTTGTGCCCGTTAGGGTGTTGTGCGCATGTGGGTGCCCTGACCTCCTCTGGTTCTCTTAGGTGTAGTGTACCAACCTCCTCCCCGAGGAGATCCCGTTTCCTCCGAAGTGCATTAGCCCTCCTGCACACACACAAACATGCACATTAGTGGGAAGAAACAGTCAGAGGGGAGACTTAAGTGCACTTTACACCGCTTGAATTCGGACTCCAAGCTACTCTTTACTGAACCCTCACACGCACAAAGTGCACATGCAAACACACTCATATGCGGTCTCCGCCACACACCCTAGTGACAGAAACAGAAAGTGCAAATGCGTTCATCACTGTCAGGCCAGATGATTGTGAGAATGACCTGTGAAATATCATATTGATGATTTTGTTTTTGCTTAATATTACCTATATTTTTGCCACAAAAAAATAATCAATTTCATTTCCACTCCTTTGATTTACCTCTGTAGTCTTCCTTCTGCCACTGAAAGTCGGCTCTGGGCTCCTAAACACAAAGTTATACAATTATAAAACCATCGTTGTAGTTAAAAATGTAGATCCAGAGGTGTCCAATGAAAGAAACATTTTACTAATTAACATCTGTGTCATTTGTAATGATTTAGAAGTTGATGTCATGTCAGGACACATGACATCAACATCATGACTTCTGCACTATATTCACTTTTTTAATAGTCCTGTATCACAGCTGTTACCCTGCAATATATTCAGTTTGAACAGTTTTCTTCATCTCCATGTATTTATATATCTGGTATATTTTTTTTGTACTTTGCACTACTAACGTTTTTTTACTGCCTTTTTACTAACATGTTTTGCCCTATGGAACTGTGATGCTGGAAACTTGAATTTCCCTCGGGATCAATAAAGTTACTATCTATCTATCTATCTGTCTATCTATCTATATATCTAGTAAAAACACAAAATACAAGTATGAACCTGAAAATGAGCATGATATGGGACCTTTTAAGTTACATTAACTGTTTAAAATGCCTCCTATTTTCATAATTATTGCTATTATTATTAATCAAATTCCAAAGTTTGTGCGCCTATGGTCCATCTTTTTTGTGTTTTAGACAATAGTGTTTTCCTCTTTTTTAAATTTTTTTATTTTCATTTTTGACAAGTTTTCTTCATCTCCTTGTATTTTTATATCTGGTATATTATTTTGTACTTTGTACTACTAACTTTTTTACTGCCTTTTTACTAACATGTTTTCCCCTATGGAACTGTGATGCTGGAAACTTGAATTTCCCTCGGGATCAATAAAGTTACTATCTATCTATCTATCTATCTATCTATCTACCTATCTATCTATCTATCTACCTATCTATCTATCTATCTATCTATCAGGGAGAGCAGTTTTATACAATAAATGCTTTATAATAATTATAAAAGCAACTGACTTCTGTCAGATCATATAGATAAACAGAAAAAAATGGTACTTCAATCATATTATAAGAGAACTTGGCATACAAGTGACTTAATAATATAAGGAATATTTACAACCTATGGTAGACCTATTAATATCCCTACATTTTGTTCACATTCATATCATATATATCATATAGATAAACAGAATAAAAGAGTACATCACTCATATTCTAAAAGAACTTGGCATAAAAGGCTATTGTGACTTAATAATATAAAGAATATTTATAACCTATGATAGACCTATTAATATCCCTATATGTTCATATTCATATCTGTTTAGCAAACTTTACTGCAAAACTATTATAACATTGTGGATTATTAGAGTAAAACTGTCAGACTCACCCTCAAGAAACAGCAAGTGGGAGATTGAAAACGACATAAGAAGAAATCGTTTCACTGTCCACTTTAAGTTCATCTCAGAGTCCGAAAGGGAAGTCCCGCCGAAACGTTAACGGTGCATCTCACTGGTCCCGGGAGGAAAGGGGTTTAAGATGTCTGGTAGCACCGGGGACGATGCTTTGGTCGTTTACCTGTAGAAACCTACCTGGTGGCGACAGCCCCCCTCTGAGCAGATGATGACGAGTAGCCTACACCTGTTGCGTGGGCAGGTAAAGCCTGCTCTGCTCTCTGTCACTGCAACATCCTCAGCCAGCAGCACACAGGCAGACTCGGGTAGTTAGTGTGGTCTGTGCGGGTCTGTGCGGGTCTGTGTCGGTCTGTCGCTCCATCACGGAGCTTTTCACCCCTAAAGGTAAATTTCCGGCTGACCACATGACTTGGGTGTGACACTTTCTGACGGAGACATAAACTGGAGGAGAACAGAGGGCAGAGGGGTTTCTTTTATCTGCTTGATTGCACTTCTGATAAGTTTGGCAGCAAAACAGTAAGATCATCTCATTACTGTAATGAAACTATGAACTTCCCAGAACAGCTACAACATACACTCATCAGCCACTTTATTAGGCACACCTGTTCAATTGCTTGTTAACACAAATAGCTAATCAGCCAATCACATGGCAGTAACTCAATGCATCTAGGCATCTAGACGTGGTGAAGACAACTTGCTGAAGTTCAAACCGAGCATCAGAATGGGGAAGAAAGGGGATTTAAGTGACTTTGAACGTGGCATGGTTGTTGGTGCCAGACAGGCTGGTCTGAGTATTTCAAAAACTGCTGATCTACTGGGATTTTCACGCACAACCATCTCTAGGGTTTACAGAGAATGGTCCCAAAAAGAGAAAAAATCCAGTGAGCGGCAGTTGTGTGGACGGAAATGCCTTGTTGATGTCAGAGGTCAGAGGAGAATGGGCAGAGTGGTTGGAGATGATAGGAAGGCAACAGTAACTCAAATAACCACTCGTTACAACCA